>JAAGNO010013027.1:0-30007 GCA_033439905.1 Ceryle rudis | reverse complement strand
AAAACTCCAGGATGAAATAAGGGAAGAAATAGAAGAATATTAGAAGGGATTTGCTGACTCGCATATAAAGCTTGGGGGGTGGGAAGAAAGAAAAGAAAGCCAGACACTACACACAATTTTAGCACACACAATTTTAGTCTAAGGCTCAGGAAAGATGTGGTAGTGTTGGACTGTTGAGTTGATTGCTTCTAACAGCCCCTTCTGGTTGCTCAGTGTCACGGGGCAAGGATATAGAGGACATGTGGATAAAAAGGACAGCAAGAGAAGGGAGTAGACATAAGCCAATAGAAGAAAAATGTCAAGTAGCAAGGACTCATGTCACATGTCCCAGGCCAACTTTGGGGTCAGCCTGCTTTTGTGTACCATTAGTCACCACCATCTGGTGATTTTGACTTTTAGAAGCTGAACAATGAAGGCTTGAAGAAATGCCTGATGGTGTGGGGTTTAGGTTTTGGGAAACGGTGGAGGTAGTAGACAGGCCAGCAAAAAATAACATCTGCGCTTCGTGTGCTGTCCTTCTAGCCATCGCTCTAGGCACTGCAGCCAAACAAGTTGTCACTAGCTATGCATCAATAACATTGGCTACTGAAAGTTTGGGGGTGGGAGTGGTGGGGAGGTGTCCCTTTCTTCTTTGTATGTGCTAGGCTAGCGTTGTGCACTGCATTCAAGAAAAGGGGATAAAATCATGGTTCCAGAAGCCAAGAGAGGCTGGAAACACTCCAGGTTCATGCCCGGTGTGGAATGCTTGGCAGCAGTGAGCAGCTGGGGGCTGGCGGGGCTCTTGACTGAGCCCTCGTTAGGGGAGCAACAGGAGCTGCCTCTAATGAGGAGATAGGAGCTCCTGGCTCTGCGTGCACTGTGAAAGAAGGCTGTGTGTGGGTAATTCCTCCGAGAGGTCAGGGACAGACATAAAGTAAGCGAACAGTTCATCAGTTTTATTAAAAAATCTTTCAGTCCCAAGCCACAGCTCCCCTCAGTAATTTCTCCGGCAGCTCTGATTGATGCAATCAGTGTAATTAAAGTGATCATATCACTTGTAGCAAGCTTGGTGTCAGCAGGGCAAGAGGCGTTTCCAGTGCTGGTGACCTGTGCCTCGCAGTGCCTTTGTCCGCCTGAGCTGAACTGGCAGCCAATGGAAAGCTGATGTGATGCCTTATGCTGAGTTTTAGTTATGAAGCCAGTTAAATAGGCAGTGTTTTGTGCTCTGCTGACCTGTCTTGATGAGGATGCTCCGCCATTTGCTTCTTCTCAGGTTAAAACCTTCATTCACCCAGTGAAGGAAAAGTAAAAACACCAGTTGGAAACAGCCGGGAAGGTTAAGTTGGTTTTGACCTATCCTCCACCCAGTTCTCTCATTAATCTCCAGTGACACCTCCCCACAGCAGACCTGGGAGGAGATGGCTCCTGGGAGGGTCTTTCCATGGACTACAATAAAGTGGGGCTCCTCTGGCTGTGTCACCCCTAAAATGTCCTGTGTCATGGGCAGGCAAAGCAGGCAGATGGTTAGGCACTCTGGCCAATGTGATCCATTGAAGAATGCCCAAATATTCTGAATAGCACATGCACTGATGAGGAAAAGTCAAAACTGGCTCACAAATAAGTCACAAGTAGCCAAAAAAGGTATTCACATAGTAATTTCATTAGCTGGTAATCATGTAAATAGCACTATGTGCTATAAAAGTTAGAGGTGGATTGTGTAGACTTTGACAGCAGGTGAGTTGCGTGCTCCATCTCCAGTTGCTCTTTCAGATCTTTGTCTCAAAATACTGTGCAGCTTTATGTTCTTCTGGAGCACATATCCCTGGGTATTTTCAACAGCTCTTTTAAAAAGTAACATGAGAGTTATCATCTCATCTCAGTGTGAATAGTGTTTGTAGGTGCATGAAAATGAGGATAAACTGCTTGATGTTAGAAAACAACAAAACAGAAAGCTTTCTACTGTATCAGTATGTACCTTTCCCTTGCCAAAAGAACAGATAAAATTATCTGAAGGAAATGGCAATCAGACTGGATCTCAGAGTACAGTGTCCAACAGGGTGAACTTTTCAAAGTACCACTAATGATTTTAAAGCTATTAAAAACCAAGGCATTTCTTAAAAAATCCTCACCTTTTTTTATGGTAACCTTATTTGAGATTAATTATGGATGTAAAATTCTCAATGAAGAATGCAGCATTCAAGGAACTCATGTTGAGTTTTAGTAGTTAGTCCAGTGATATTAAAATGAAACAGGACCAGCATTGTAGGGGGCAATTACAACACATTACGGTGTGAATTGCACACTGTGATTAAACTCCTAGGAGGTACTCAGCAGCAGCATTTGCTTTGAAAGGGGCACTGATTATCATTTGTACTATGCATTTCAGTAATCAGAAATCATTATGGAAAATATTACATCAACTAAACAAATACCCCCTTAGCAGCATGGAATGCACTTTTTTTTTTGAAGTAGCCTTATGCATGTAAATAAATATTTATTTTTTTTTTCTGCATCGGACTAGCAGTTGATCAGCACATCAAATCAGTATGCTGTCAGGCTACAGCAGGACCACGCACTGTAGAATGAATGGTTTAAAGTTAAAACACCTCCTGGGGTTGGGTTTTTCTGTCGTGTCTTAACTTCAGACTGGCTGCAATTACATTATAAACCATAATTTACTTGTGATTTATAAAAATAGCCTTGCGAAAGAATTAAACGAGCAAGAGGTGTTAACATTTACTTTGGAAGTCCTGAGTTATTTCTATTAAGTGGCCTTCCCTAGGATTTAAGATAGGGGAGACTTAAGGTTCTTACTGCCTATAAAATACTAATGGGCCTGTGTTGCAAAGGTACTATATTTTTCTGGCATGTTTTGACATCTAGTATTTTAAGGGATTTAGAGAAACCTCTTGTATCATGGCCTTAACCAGTTTTGTTAAGGCATTTTTACCATCGATTTCTGAGGGCATTTCAAATGCACACATAGAAGCAGGTGGCTTTTGCATTACCATGGGCCTCTCCCAGCCCAGGGCCGTGGCTCCCCAAACGAGGTGGGTTTAATTGCAAAGCAGCAGAGAAGAGTCAGGCTGGCAACAGATCCCACCTGCAATTACTCAAACCAAAACTTTGTTGCAAGGTAACAGAAACCAAATAGCTGTTCCTAGCTGTTCCTTTAGGGATTTCTTTGTTTCTTCTTTTCTTTGCTAGGATGTAATCTAGAGAAAGTGTAATGTTAATCCTGTAACATTTCTGTCACTCGAGGACTATGTGATTGCTTTAAAGATGCAAACTTATCTTCACCCTGTCTCCATCATCTTCTGTCCTTTTCATCCTGCTATACCATTTTGATTGCTTAACAGAAGGTCTAATGTCAAGTAATAATAAAGCAATTACAAGAAATACCATTCATTCTGAAGTGCATTAAGCAAGAACTAAATTAAGGCACATAATTAAAAACAAAGCAAAACAAAATACATTCAGGACAAAATGTTTTAAACCCTATATTCCAGCTTTAACTGAAAACTGGTAGGGGAAAAATATATAGATTAAATGCATAGATGTAATAGGGCTTTTTAGTGATTTATGTAGGGAAATTCACAGATCTGTCATGTATGATCCTTTCTATATTGTAATAGACTCAGTTTAAACTGTCATGCTAATTTTTTTTTCTTGTCCATCTGGTCCAATTATTAGAAAATTGTACTCAAGAAGGCTCCAGTAATAAACATGAAACAACTCAATATTTCAAGTTGCCTGTATTTTTCTCATATTTGTTCTTTTTAATTAGAGAGCATACCAGGTTCCAACCACAGGACCCAGGCATTTATTAAGTGATAGAGAAGCAGCACTATTTCATTGACTAATTCCCCAGGCCTTTTTTATGTTTCCTAGCAAAATGTGATTTATAGGGAAGTTAATAAAGGTATCCTCACCTACTGCACCTGGAGACAGGATATCTACAAGGGGAAGACATTTAGACTAATAAGTGAAATCACAAATCTGGGAGCTGAAATTGGTTTTTATTTCTGGAAGTGCAGCAAAGAACTGATGTAGGTTTGGGGCATTTAACATCTCCATTCTTAACAGGCTTTGCCTATAAAATGAAAATAATAGTTTCTCTGGATTTTCAGAAACATTATGCTATCTGATTAAAGTACTTAAAGTGTTTTAAAGCTTTAATGCTGAAAAGCATTATTATTGTTTCCTCTATATTACTTTCCATTTCCTTCACACAAATTCTTGAGACTTTTTTTTTTGTTATTTATTTGCCTCCTTCATGCATTGGAAGTAACTACTCGAAAATGGTACACTGTTCTGAGACTCATCACATTTGACTGATTTTTAATTTTTTAAATTTTTTTTTTAATTTTTATTTTCCCCTTTTTACAACACTTCCTTTGTCATTTGTGTATGAGCCAAGCGTTGTGCTTTGGGGGAGTTCTGTGAGCTCTGCTGATGCTTGAAGGGTGGCACCAGGACAGATGCACACTGGGAAGCTGGTCCCCACTATGCACATCAGTTCCAAACCCAGCTATAATAAAAATCATAGTACAAGAGAATTGGACAATTGCAATTTAAAATAAATGCATTGATTCTGATTCTTAATAAGGTTAGGCATGCAATTGTGTGATGACTAATTTGTGTGCCTAATTACCATGATTGTATGTGCAAATCAAGTAATTATGGAAGTAAATAACCATAATCAGTTATTTTCATGGGTAATTATTCAATTTTATGCACAATGGCAATAATTGGGTGTGCAAATTAAGCATGCAATTGTGCATGCATATTCAACACACACTTGTGTGTCTAATCTTTTCATAAATCATCCTTTTTTTTTTTTTTTTAATGAGGATTTTTCTCATTTCTTATCCGCTACTCTGGTGTAACATTACTGGGGCATTATTGCTAGGGGTAAGAATTTGGAAACTGGCCTACATTGAACCTGACTTTTTAGTGGTTAGTAATTCTCCACTGCAAATGGACCGCTCTCCTGAAAGATGGCTGCTTCATTCTTGTTCTTAACACAAATGTACTTTTTTTCCTAATTGAGTGGGGAATTTCTAAAAAGGAGACTGAAATAGCTACGTTCCATCTTTTCTTAAAATTTCAAATACGTTATTTTGTAATCTATTAAGAACACTTCAAATGTTGGGGTTTTTTTGCACTCATATGCACAATTACCTTAGGCTTTTAGATATAAACAATAGCATCTTTGTCATTGAGGGCTTTTGTGCTGTACTGCATCACAGGAGATGTCCCTAAGCTTTCATTAAAGGCAAGGAACACACTGTACCTGCTTGCTTACCACACAGGTCTGATTTACAAAAGAACTTTGGCACTGACCTAATTCAGTTTTCACTGAAGCCATGTAGAAAGAAATCCCATTGACCTCAATACAAGCAAACTTCATCACTGCTGAGCACTTCTAAAATTGTCACCCCATTTTTCTGTCTTAAGACCTGAATTGTAGACATATGATTATCTTTAAGCCTATATGCACAAATTCTTCCAGCTACGGGAGCCTGACAGACATTGTTGACTGTGATATGTTAATCACCAGCCACCAGGTTGGTTATTTCAGTGCTGCTCCAGTGAAGGTCTGTCCCAAGAAAAGTTGCTGGGCTGTCCCTAAGTCATCCCTGTGGTCAGGATACAGCATGTTCAGCTCAGCCCAGACTGACAGTGGCTGTTCATGGATCTTCTCTGTACAGTATCCAGTGCCCAAAGAGCTGTTATTTATTGATATCTTTCCTCCCAATCTCTGCCTGCAGCAGGAGGCAGAGGACTTCAGTCTGCTCAGGAACAATGTCTCACTGCTCTGTTTAACTAAGGGATTTAATTTTCACTGTTTGTCTTTTGTGTCCCTTTTTTGTTCCCAGTAGATTTCCCCAGCCTCACTGATGCTAATCTTCTTGTCCCAGAATCAGCAAAGGGTAATTAGGCACTGCAGTAATGAACTATCTGTCACAGGATCACGACCTTTCGCCACGCACCATCTTAGATGCTTTCTGAGTGCAGGAATCACTGCTGAAAAGGAGCACAACCATTTCGTGTTGTTCAGTGTCAGCTGCAGAGGCTCAGCATGGCTCGTGGGATCAATTCCCACCACTGGTATGGGGGACATCCAGCCAGCACTGCTGCCTGGTCCCAGCCTGACGTCATTAAACCAGAAAGGATTTCCTAGCGGGCAGAACCAGACCTTCTTTGTGGCTAAAAAAGGTGACAATAACAAAAAAAAGCCCCTGAAGCTGTTTTACTATTTTGAAGGAAAAGCTTTTTAACTTTATTTTTAGCTATGAAGTTACTTTTCTCAGCATGGTGTAGTTTCCTAAGGTAAAAGTCTAGAAAGGTCAAAACTTTCTGAGCTCTTTCTCTCTACAAAAAAGGTACAGAGGTGCCCAGATGTTTCTTGGTGTGTTGTCTTCAATTCCCAGACTAACCTGGCCTCCTACTTGATGAACCCATCAGAAGGATGCGTGGGCAGTTCTGCATATCACATAACTGAGAAGCTATGTAAACTATATTTAAAAATGTAAAGAACAAGAAGCTTTACATAAAAGTTGGTTACACCTTCAGGGAAGGGCTGTTGCTTTTAAATTGTATATATCCTACCCACAATATTACCACCTTTAAATACACATATAAACACACAATCATTTTGAAATATAAACCCTAGGAGAAGATAGTTTTCTACATATCCATAAATGAAGATAATGGTGCTGGGTTCCTCCATAGTATATGGTCACTGAAGTTGAAGTGGAGGGATAAATCACTAATTATAAACAATAAACACTGGAGGTTGTTATTTTACAATTCTGCTGACTTTACAGAGCTGCAGCTGCCTTATGGAAAGTCTTGCTAAATGTTTCTTAGTGTCAGAACAATTCTACTTATATAGCCTTTATTTTCCCTCCATCCTCATCCTTATTCTAAGTTACTGGAGGCATTTGCATTAAAAAGTATCTTTGTTTATTAGGAGTTCATCTGCTTTGCTGCTTATGCACATACTAAAAAAATGAGATCAGCAGCAACAACAAACACCTTCCTGTGGTCAAGAAGCCTTCTTCCATAACAAACAGGAGTGACCTAGGGACCGTACCTGATCTAGTCCCCTGCCTTCTGCTTTTTCAGACAGATTCAGTCAGAGATATTACTACAGCCTGACAGTTTGTGACCTTGGAGAACTCCAGAGAATTCATGACAAATTGGAATTCCAAGTAATTTATTTGGAGTTAAAATATTATTCTGCCCATTCAAAGAAATCTTCTCTTTGAAGATGTATTGATCTCCAGTAATGGCAGAATAAACAATTGAACAGCCAATTTCAAATGTAGTAATGTAATTCTTCCTTAGAATGGGGAGACACAGTAAGTTTATGCTTGTTCAGGAGCCTTTTCTGAACCACCTCTGTGTGGGAAGGCTGGGTTATAGTTGTTACACCACAGCTGGGGGATGCTACTAGGCATAACTGCACAAAAATGCACGTGTTGCTGCTGTTTCTATTGTGGAAGCAGTCCCAAAGCCCGGAGAGAGACAGTTCAACCCAGTTCTAGACTAGCAGTTAATGCAATCAAGAGCAACACTGTAAACAGGGAGGGTTTGGCCTTTTAGCTGACACCAATGTGGGTCTCACAGATGGCCTAGCAAGTTGGGGGGGCAGTGGTGCTCCATGCGCTGGTAGCTCTGGGCAAGCCTCCACAGGTATTGGTTGTGCAGGAGGTAGGTCCCAGAGAGATGGAACCAGGCCCTGCATCATTCCTTGAGGCAGAGAACTTCTGCCACCTCTTTGTAATGGAGGAGGAGTGGGGCCAGTTTAAGTCAGGACCAACCAACCCCAGAGGGACCTGGATCTGTTGGTCTTGGACAGATGTGCTCCAGTGAAGTTATTTAGCCGGGCAGCTGAAGTTGGCTGTAGGGCAAGGGCCGAAACCTCAAGATAGACACTTTTTTTGACAGCTTTTATGTTGAAATATAGTTTGTTCATCCCTGGTGTAGCATCTCCAGAGAGCTACATATAGGTGGTACACATAGGCTAAAGACCCTGTCCTGGTAACAGGTGCTGATGCTGTGGCAAAGCAAGGAGCAGCCTGCAAGATCACTTCCACCACGGGGACCCTGTACCACGGGTGGCTTGGCAGGTAAAAACATCAAGGAGCTTGAGGAGCAGCCATCTCTAAGGAGAGGCTCAAAATAATGTGATTGCATTAGTCATTTCTCTGTGAAGCAGCAAATGCCTGAACAGGAGGTAATTTTGTTGTGAGTAGAACAGGAAAGGCAGGTGATTTCTCGTGGTGAGGTCAGGACCTTTTGCTTCTCCATAGCTTAACCAAAAGGAAAGAAAAGCACCTGCTGGAGAATCAAGGATGCTTTCCTGCATAGTTAGAAATACAAAATATAGCATTCACTAGGAAACACGACCAATGTTAATTTAGTAAAAATGTTTTTAAATGCCTTTCTGTGAGAGGCAGCTGAAACCACTGACAGTCATATGTCTTGAAAATTACTACTAATCAAATCATGGCTTTTTTTCCCCCCAGTAAAATGCTTTGCGTCCTGCTGTTTGTCACACTTGTCTTGTTACTCTTGATTATACCTGTTTGAGACTTACGCTTTGACTTAAATAGAATAATGCTTTTGTCTCAGTGAAGCTGTTACTTGTTTCTTATGGCCACTTAATGCCATCCTGTGGTGCAAGATCACTCTTTTGTTTGTACGTTGTTCGGCTCAACTTAGGCGGTACTGAAATTTCAATCATAAATGATGACTCGGGCATCCTATTTCACATACAGTCTTGTCCTGTTCTTCCAGCAATGACAGGAGTATTCATGGGGTGGAACTAGGACTTAGTTGATAACAATGTCTTGGACAGCAAAGAGGAGGGGGACTGCTGAGAGAAGAGTGCTAAACCAGTTGTTAAATTAATCTACAGTTCTTTTCTACTTCATGTGCATTTGAAAAGTCTCTGTCAGTAGCTAATTGTGCTATCTACTTTCTGTTTGGTTGGTTTTTTTAATGTAAATGACTTCTCCATTTACAGTGGCTGTATTTCACATAAGGTGTCTACAGCACTTTTTCACATGCAGAATGATAGAGGGCTCTGGGACAGGTGTCTGTAGGTCACCAGGAGGTGCCACAAAGCAGAACAGTAAGAGCAAGTACAATAAGAACAATGTAAGTAATGAGTTAACATAGAAAGTGGAAAACCATGAACTTGTCGTTTGCCTGTGCTTATGGTATAGTCTCTGAAACTACTTAAGACATGTGAAATGTAAATCTATGTAAAAGAAAAGTTGTAATCTTTGGCTTACCCCAGAAATCTTAATTTCAAGACAGAATAATTGGCTTCCATGTATATTCCTCATGTCACTTATGTTGGGGAGAATGTTAAAAATATGGAAATGGGAATTTAAGTTACTTAAGACCAGAGGTGCGTTTGTAGTTGCTCGTGTGCTGTCTGGCAATCCAAATGGAGAAACAGGGAGAAAATGCCAACCTTCAGACTGGAGAGGTGCTGAGGCAGGTGTAACAACTGCGTGGGTGTGCTGCCCGCTGGCAGTGCAGGGGGAGACGCAGCTGCAGAACATCTGCCTCCTGCTTTACCAGGCTCCTGTTTTCTTCCCCTGGGTGCCTCTGAAAAGAGCCCATCTCCTTAATATTGAAAGCTAGAGCGTCTTCCTCTTGTTTGTCACCTACAAAATAAATTCAGACTGCTGCTTGCAGCATAGCACTGTACTGGTAAGGCAATGAGGAGACTCTCTATGACCATTTGCTTGAGGGCAGGATTTGCCTCTGTATGTTTCTTGCTATCATTGAGCTATAAAACACAGGAAGTAATCTTTTCCTATGTCATAGGGATATAGGCAGCTCAATTAAAGTTTATGAAGCATGATCTGAGATCCTTCGAGCTAGAGCATTATGGATATGCAAAGCAAGACTTTAAGTTATTCATTACTGTTTATGATACTTTGCATCTTATTTTTTCAAGCAGAACAGTAGTTTTATCAGGAAATAGGTCTGAGTACATGGGAAAGAATATGATTTTGAGGAGGAGAGAAATGTGGTAATTATTAATTATATATTGCAGCTTCCCTAGTGCATCATTTCATCCACATACCTGGAATACACTGCATGGACTGGATGGTAGAATTTTATGCTAGGATTTCTGTTTCAAAAAATGTAATGTTCACATACAGTTGTTTGTTGCAATATGCTTGAAAGTATTTTGTGATGTAACATCTGACTTTTCTGTTGACAGTGATCTGCTTGTGGTCACATAAAATACATCCTATTTTAGATCTGACAATGAACGCTGAGGATTTGTCTATGAAGGGTTTAGAAAAGAAGACTAGCTTTGCTTTAAGCACAGCTGGAAAGACCCATTTGATTGGATTACAGAAAGTGAGAGCAGTAAATAAAACCTGATCCCCAATATTTAATATATCAGTGTCCTGAAAGAAGAAAAGATTAACTGTCCTGTCAAGATGCAGTAACTTTAAGTCCACTGGTTGGCCATTTAAGTGGTAGAATTAAAGGAAAAGCAAACAGAACCCATCTGGCCACCCTTTGCTTTTCAGAAACCCCAGAAATGGAAGCTTTAAATTTTGACAGATGAAATGTTTTCTGATTATTTGCCAGCTCTTTCTCATCTGACTGATTTGAGTGGTCCTGCCAAGTTTCATGAAAACAGTATCTTTAAACTGTCTCCAGACACTCTGCTAGATCATTCTAGCTCCATTATTTCTACAGAGATGTGTAATTTTGCATCGTCAGAGCACTCTTCCTCAATATTTATGCTCACCATTAAACCAGGAAATCCTTATCTAACATATCTGGTTGCGTAGCACTCATGACATTATTAGGAGCAGGTGAAGCATCTCCAGCCTACTCTCATTCCCTAAATTGAATCTGAGTTTTCTGGTTCGTACTTTGTACAGATTGTAATGCTAATGCTCTTTTTCTAACTTGATTTGAGCCTCTATCACAGCCCTGAATCAGTTGTGGTGCCCCAGCAGCAATGAATAAGGTAAATTATGTACGTGGACTAAAAATAATAGGGTGATGCACTATGATCTGTCAGAGATTCTTTCTGCAATTGTATGAACCAAAATACATTAGCAGTGAATAACATCCTGTTATGGAACTTTTAGAAGTGATATAAAGCTAGTTTTGTTGGCATGTCACAGTAAGAACTGGGATCACGACAGCCTATTTTATAGTACAGCAGATACAGCACAAAAGTTCAGCATTCTGCCTCAGAACCTGCTGTCGTTTTCCTGAGATAACCTAACATCTGTGACTTGAAGAAAACCCAACATTTCAATCTGCTTTTGGCATACACGAGGAAGTCCTGGTAATGAATGAATATTTATTATTTTGCTTAAATATCAGGCATTTACAAAATTGGAGAAGTGTGGTCATAATTACATTATAACTGCAATTTTTTACTATCTTGGACACTGTGTCAACAGTCTCCATACAAAAGAATTGTTAAAGGCACTCTGGTTGTAGGGCTCAGTGCTGCCACTTCAGCTTTCTGGCTTTTGAGCTAAGATTTAATCACAAGGCACCAGCTGAACTTTGAGGCTTTGTACTTAAAAGACGATCAGGCACCTTTAAATAAGTTCAGCCCATGGGCCCAGAGGAGAGAAGAGTCAGCTCCAGAGTGCACACAGATACACGGAAGCTTTTTCATCCACATGTGGGCAAACTTTTATGCTGAAGCTATATTAAATTGCTAAAGGCAAACAAAGCTACTTTGTTAGGTAGTCTTAAAGTTTATTTTTACCTGATGATGACATTTGCATTGGGAGTGAGGTACAGGAGTAGAAAGTCCACAAGGGCAGCATCAAAGGAACAGATATTGAAAAGAACAAAAAAATCCCTGTTCTTTTTAAGTGCTCCATACTTGTAAATGTGAGACCTATCACTGTGATGAACGGAAGGGTCATGAGCAAATGCACTAAAGGCTGATGAAATACAATACTGACTTTCCAAATTTTGTTTAAAACCAGTGCAGCCTAGTCTGGCTTTGCCTAGAGTTTACCAAGGGAAAGGGTGCCTGTCACACTGCCCTGAGCGGCTCTGTGGGTCTTGCTGTCTAGTATGGTATTTTCATAACCAACAGTGTACTAATAACTATATATCTGCCTGCCTGCCCTACCTTGGGACCTGCAACCCTGGCTTACTACACCTTCCCATCCTTTCCCATGTCTTCCTGCTGCCATGAGAGATAGAGCAGGTTCTTTGCTCATGCTGGCCCAGATGGCCTCTTCACAACCAAGTGTAAATTATCACTGTGGATCCTGCCATACAAGGGCTATCTGGGGGTTATGGGGAGTGTGTGCTGGCTCCACTGTGCTCACAGGGGCACTTCTGGAGAGAGGTGTGAGAAAACCAGGGAGCAGCTATGGAAGATTAGCTGCATCTGCAGGGCTGCTGTCAAAGTATCTGAAAATCTTGTTTTAAAAACCAATCTGATTGCACGTAGGAGTAATTTCAGTGGTCTGCACTTCTTAGCTCTCATTCTGTGTATTGTGGTATGTGTCAGTGAGCAGAACTTAATAATACTTCACCCGTATGAACCTTGGTGATTGCATGCAGCTTCAGCAGAATAACGAAATTAATTCTCTGATGACTTCACAGTAGTTTTTAGAGATAATAAACTGACCTTTTGCATTTATTTTATACATAGAAAACACTACTAATCCATTAAGGCAGGGATCTGCAGATTAACATAAGTGTTATTGCAAACAACAATTTGTTATTTATAAAGATTTAAAATGTTACCTACTCTAATGTCTTGGTGCACAAAATTTAAAACCCAAGTATAAAAATGCCACATAAGATTCAAATTTTATTAGCTTCTAAAATTTACATGCTATGAATAGGAGCTACAAATAACATCAGTGAAGAATACAGATGATGTAAACCATTATTGGTTTCTAGTCTGATAATAAATCATTCATTAATCACTGTTAGTCTATCGCCTCATTTAAAAATCAGTTATGTAGGTGGAATGTGCTCACTTTTAAGTCATTCTTTTAATAAATAATTTCACTGGTATATCACCATACCGTGTCACAATATGATATTCAATAAAAATAAAATGCTAGCTTGTGTAATAGCTAAACATAACAAGTATTATTCTGAGTAGATCAAACCTTCATTTTCACCAGTTACACTAGAGACTTTTCCTAAGATTCAGTATTTTATCTCATTTTCACTATTAAAGAATTGTTATAACTTGAGAGAGAAATTTCCATGGATGTTCGATCACTTGTTATAATCAACTGTTCGTGCTTGTCATTGCCTGCTCTGGGATATTTTGGTCCTCAAAGTGGGATTATGGACAATGCTTGTACTATAATCTCAATTGCTTGAGTTCTCTGGCATACTGTTTCTATTAGAAAAAAAAAGTCTAAGTACACAAAAACATAGTCTGACAAAGAAACTAGTAGGGATGGTTGCTGACAGCAAATTTAATTTATCTAGTTCTACTATAAGCAACTTACTCTACATGTACATTTTGCTTTCAAATTGATCTTTATTAAGATCCTTCCCTAATAATAAAAAAAATGCATTTATAAAGGTGGTAAGTGGTTTCTATAATAAGATTTTTAATGAGTTGGAATATTAAATTAAGTTTTATAGAAATGCTTGAGGTGTTGTTATAACTAACTTACAAACTGTACACCATTAACTTTATCATAAAGAGTAATTTTAGCTTCTCTTCATGCAACAGTATACAGCTCTGAAGTAGTAACTCTCAACTATTTTGCACTGCAAATCGTGCTTTGTTGACTCTTCAGCAGTAATGTCGAATATCTTGGGATATCTGAGCCCTGCTGCAAGGCTCATCCAGCTGTTCAGTCAGCCCAGCAGGGTCTTATTCCTGCCTGGTCCTGGATGAGAGTTTTCAGTCCCTGTGCTCTTTGCTTGACACAAATGAGAGCAGCCCAGCAGCCTGGTCAGCTGGAGCCTGGCTGACATCAGTTTGCTGTCCTGGGCGAGCTTGGAGATTCACATTCTCTCTCCTTTGCTTGTAGCTGAAATTCCTTAAAAGAAAGAAACTGGAAATGTTCACACTTTTTCTGTCTGAATGGTGAGTGCACAGCAGATGAAGCACGTCTTCATTTTATGCAGCTTGTGTGTAAATCAAAATTATTGATATGACTGCATGGCAAGCAGCAAGCCAGAGTTTTACAGGAGTATTTTTGCATTCTGTAGTTAATACTGAAGTGTTTGACATCAGCTGTATAACTTGGATTGCCCTTTCATTACCACCTACTGGTGATACAGGAAACTTATGATCCTAACTTGTAAAAAGCAGGGAAAATCCTACCTCAGGGTCTTCCAGAGCAACTAATCTTGCTTGCGAGTTGCAGCCCTCTTTGATCCTGGCAAAAATGCCATGTGTTACTGCACATTGATTGCATTCCTGGTTGAGTAACTAGAACTCTACATATGTCAACATTATATTACCAAATTTGTCTTTCCCAAAATGGAGAATATTTCTTATTACCCAGTGGATGAGGGAAGGGGGTGTTCTTCACTTTTTGGGTAAGAGGCCAACAATAGATGAGGGGTGAAAAAAATCCGCATCACACCTAATTTGGATGCCAGAAGTTGTCTATCACAGATTATGCAAGTACCTTCCTTAGAGGTCTTCTAACTCAATTTGTAAATCTATGGGCAATTTGTTATTCACATTTCGCTTCACTTCATATACTCTTCATTTCCCTTCTCACTTCTTATCTTCTGTCTGAGGTTTGACATACCTCAAAGTGGCAGGCCACTGAAAAATCTCCCAGTGAGTTGGAAGTATAACATATGTTTTGTCTTGCTTTTGATTTTGACTTCAAGAAGATAGAGATGGTATGAGAAAAGCTCTGTTCCTCCAAATCCCTGTGCTTTGACAGTGGGCTAATCACAATAGCTTACCCTGTCTCAACTCCTTCAGCTACCAGATGATGGTAATGATATGTACCTCTGTCAAATGCTAAGAGAAGCACACCATTATAAATAAACCCAAAGCATTACACTGATAAATGACATAGATTTAGCACTCAGCATTAGTTGAAGTTTCTAACCCCAGGGAAGCAAGGAGCTGTTGGCTATGCAGGCTTGGAAGTGTAGTGCTGTGTCACTCTGGCAAGTTCTGCTTCCTAACCAGAGAAAACAATGGCTAGAAAAGATGGTTCATGCCATAGGGGTGGCAATGGCTTTCTCCAAACAAAAAATATAAAACATCTTTTGTTGATAACATTTGGTTAAGTTATATTGTTATTATTGCTTGCTTTTAATTAAAAGATAATAAATGCTGCCACGGAAGTGGCAGTGCTGAGGAACACAGAGCTGCTGCTGAATATTCAGCAAGCTAACTGAAGCTATCAAGGCACCTACCACTGCAGCAAATGGGCTGCAACATCAGATCTTAATATATAGGGGTAATGTTCTTAAACTGTGGTGTACTGCTTAGCTGTACTGCCTCTCTTCATGAGATTGATGGGGATTCTGCTGTGCTTGCCACACTCCAGTGCAGAGCACTGGAGGGCATTCTGCATGTTGAGAAAGGTCAAAACAAGACTACATCATCGTCTGAACCTAAAAACTCTGAACTCTTTGCTACCTATTAGGACGAAGAAAAGCTGTGTTTTGATGTGTGACATCCCAAAGAATTGCTTCAGGCAGATGAGAAAGTTACTGCTACTTAAAGGAAGAAGCAGTTGTCTGTAAGCTACATCTCTCAAAGCAAGTACCATAGCACAGCTCTAGCAAGCTGCCATTTCAAACAGTCCTCAGTGAAGTGGTTGGAGGTTCAGTAATGAAGTACTCATCTCAACAGTCATTAAAATTTTGCCATCCTTTAAGCTGCTTAAAGAGGAAAAAATCTCACCACTTATTTTCAGGTATTACAGAAGCTGGAATAAACAATGTTTAAAGAAATACACCATAGCCTTACATATGCTACCAGTATACCACACTTTCTACATTTTAAAAACTTGTAATATGCATTGATCCATCTTGTTGAGATATATGACAATCTCTCTTAGCACAACATCAAAATAAACCTAAAATAAAGATGACTTGATATGCAAAACCTTGGCCATAGAGCAGGCACAACAGCAGTAGAGGGAAGGCAGCATCTCCCAGACCTCGGGTAGGTCACGCACCAGCTGAAGGGAGGTTCTCCACTGTTTGGGGAGCATTCAGATACTAATTAAGTAGCTTATTTACTCTAACCAGGGAACTTCTCATCTCCTCAGAGCTTTGGACTGAGTACCACCACAGCTGGGCTCCAGTCTCACCTGTGCTACCCTTTGCTGGATGAATCACTGCAACTCTCCAAGCCCAATTGGTTCTTTCCTGTGCTGAGGGCTTTTGGAAGGACCCCTCCTCGAGAACTAAGAGTCTGGGCCATGGCCATTACTGTCACTGCTGCCTCTAATGCAAAGATGGGTAATATACACTCTTGATCTATGCTTATTTGTAAATATTTTGATTTTTTTGCAGGTCACTAAATTACCTGTTTAACTCTGAAAAATTTTTTCTTGTCTTTCTTCCTCACATAAAAATGGTATTCTAGGCCATAGCTTCTAATATCCTGTCTATTGTGTAATCAGCACTGGTGTGCTTAAAAATACGTAGAAAAAAAATAAAATCTCTTTGCTTATGCCTTCATCCCTGCACACTCGTTCTGATAACTCTGATACAGTACAAGCTATTTTCTTCTTTTTGTATCACATTAAATGAAGGGTGTTCAGAGAAAAAGACAGACTTGTGCTGGTCTAGGAGGAAGGTGGTGCACGACAAGCCAGCGACTGACCCTCTTACTGTTATGCTGCCATGATGAGATATTTAAGTATTGCTTCTTTCTTTATAAGGATGTAGGCTGGGGCAAGGCAGTTATGTGAAAGGCTGCCATAGAGTGTGACTCAGGGGATAAACACGAAACTAAAAGCTTGCTGCGTCGAAGCTATGGTCAGCGTTCCACCAGCCAGGAATTTCTTCTGGCAGCTCTACTAGGTTGTGGAAGAAAAATATTGTGGAAAGTTTCTGTTCCCCAGCTTTCCGTTTCATCTGATCAGAAATCTTACTGCATAAATGGAACAGTTTCACAGAGGGGTTTCTGTAGCCACCTTCCTTCTTAGTCTTTTCAGAGTGCTATTTTCTAGTTTTTGTTAAAATTTTAATGAAGAGTAAATTAATACAGTGTAGAATGTTTTTCAGTTACAAGTCATGTTAGAATTTCCACTAGTCCAATTACATTTAAATTAAGTAAAAAGTGAACATAAAAGCAGCTCTCCCTGTCTTCGAACTACATTTCTTCTTGTCGCATTTAATAAAGGTCCTATGTATTCAGAAGTACGAACAACTTGAATTCTGCAGCCAGATCTGTGGAGTCAGTGCTGCTCTGCTGGAAATTCTACAGCACTTTCAGCTTAATTAAAATCTGCATGCTTTTATTAACAAGCTATGACAATCGCAAATGTAGACAAAACCCAGAACATTGCTATTTTCAAACACTCTTCTCTCTCCTTTCTGCACATTATGTCATTTGCATGGCTCGTGCAGGTCATCCAAAAGTACTACTTGCATCACCATTGCCTAAAGCGTGCAGCTCGCCTTTTAATACCTAGGGAAATAGAGAGTGGGTATTGCAAAAGGGGTTCACTAACCCGGATTTATGTATTGTTACAGCTACAGAGATAGAATGGTGTGGTTTTAGCCACTAGCCTTGAAATCTTACTCTTAGCTGAAACATGTTAAGTATTTCTTTACAAAATCCAAAGTAGACCAAGTTGCAATGGCAAGTGTAGAAAGAGAAGTACATTTATCTGCAAATCAGATTTCATATCTTGTCCTTCTTATCCTCTCTTCTTTATAAGCAACTGATAGGCTATGGGTGGCTAATGAATCCATGCTGCAAGGAAATGCCCTCCCTCAGTCCTGAGGCTGCAGGACAGCATCGAGCCACCAGCTGAGACACCCACCAGCTGTCTTCCATTTCTTCCCTCTTCCCTGTCTTGTGGATTGATCAGCAGGTCATTCAAAATCAAATCTTTCCCCTCTGCTTTGCCTTGTGTATTATTGATTCTTAGCTAATTTAGGAGGCAATTTCAAAGTTCTCTTTCTGGATGATTAAGGGCCCCTACTTTTCCAGAGATGCTTAATTTCCTTTTGGTAGACTTGGTGCCAAAATCCCCTGTTCTTAATGAGACTACTTAAAAATCATTGACCGTTGAGAAGTGATATACTTTCTTGCTAAAACAATGTCTAGATCTGCACTGAACCTATAAATGTGCCATATTTTATACAAGCCTATAACGGAGATTAATGCTTGCGGCTTATTATTTGCTCTTGATAGGCACTATGCATGACAGTAATCAACCATTTGAGGATGCAATAGATTTGAGTTGTTTGACTTCATGTCCTACCTTTTACTCTGTTAGTCTCTAATATAGTTGAAAATCTTGATATTTGTATGGCTATGCTGATGTTTCAGCTTCAGTTTAGTAAAGCAGCTCACACACCTCAGACAGATAATATGTCAGACTCTCTGTACCTCCAGGAGTGAAATGGCTTCAAAATTATCTTTTTGCCCATAACAGTTGGGATTGTTATATTTTTCACTGAAAGCTAGTATATAGAGGGTAATATCACCACTGAGGAAGGAGTCTGTAGCCAATGAGAACCTAGGAATTCTTGAAGATTTGAGAATTCAGAATTTGATATTTGTAAGTCCCATTAATTTGTTTCTATATGGAGTATTTTATTGTTGCAGGTATGCAATTCAAAGGTCTGACTGTCCTGTTACCGAAGAACCCTACTGTGAGTATTACAGTTTTGAAGGTACTGTTGTGGTTACAATGAGAGACCCAGGACTTAATCCCAAACCTCTTTTTCTTCTGCTACCATACTTCTTGCTCTGTGACTTCAAATGAATCAGTGTGTTCAACAATAAAAACATATAATAATAATTATTATATAGCTTACAGAGGACTTGTGAGACTTAATTTATACTGGTACAGCATGTGTGATCTTTGGATGAAAGGTGCTTATGACATCTAAGTGCAATGTGTTATTAAATCTTCACATCTTGTTGCAAACCTCACCAGAATAGTGCTCCAGTCAAGACTTCACTGCACATGACCGAGCATCTTAAGTTTAGCTACACTCAGACTAGGTTGCTTCAAAGAATAAGCCAATACACAGTAATGCTATTAGCTTGTTAATTCTGGGGAACCCCAGCCTGCTTTGTTTTACTTGTGTCCTTGTGAGAAAAACAGAGCAAAACCCACTGAAAGAGAGAAAGGCAAAAGAATGTGAAAATTAGTCCTAAAGTTGTTAGCTTTATATTTTTGCTGCTCTCAACCTTCACTATTAGTGCATTGTCCAGCTGAGTATGGTTTTAACAGGGCACTGCATAGGGTGTCGCATCTAATTCCAAAAGTGACAGGCTGAGGAAGCACGCTGTGAGTAAGGAGCCAGCTGAGGAGCAGACATACCTTGGATACTGTAATAACAGCCTGCTGGTTTATTCTACTGTTTACCAGTTAAAAAAAAAAAGAAAAAAAAGTTGTATCTGAATATGTTGTATACTAAAAGTTTTCCTTTTCAGCCGAGCATGTATGCCTGCTGTTTCTCTACCATTAAGAACATGCCTTTAGTGCTATTAGACAATTAGAAGCCAGAGTTTTTAAGGTTCAGGTCTGATGATCCCTAAGCTTTAAGTCTGGGATGATCTCAGGAATATTTTGAAATATAAATACAACTAAGAATGTAAATCTGTGCAGGGCAATTTGTGTTTGAACTGAAATAATAATACAGAGCTGAAAAAGGAGTCTAGAGATATGTAAACAGAGTCTCTGCAGCTTTTAGGACCATGTTTGTGGAGACCTATATTTTGTTCAATACTGCATGTCTTTAATTGGAGGGAGCAACGTTGCCTCAGGTTGGGTTGGAGATATTTTGTGCCTTCGAGTATCCCGTTCATCATGATGAGCACTTGTATGTGTCAGTGGCCTTGATCCCTTCTCACTCATGCTGGCAAGTTTCTGTGCCCTGAGGCCAAGGCTTAACTCTGCCTGCCCTTGTGCAGAAAGCAGGAGGGATGTGAATACCCTGACACTCCAACCCCTTTGAAAACCTGCACCCGAACTGCAGCAATACAGTATTTTGATTACTTATCACAGGGCGATGACTTCTGCTTTACGCATTCTGTGCCTACGATGGTTGTACATTACCAGTTTTGCCCTTTTAAGATCGTATCTTACATCTGTTAAATCACCACATTAGACAGCAATCACAGTATTAGACTGATATCTGAAGTAAAAAATAAGAACTGTAGACAGGTAAGTTTGGCATAAAGATGATTGCTGTGGTCCAAGTCTTGAAGAGTCAACGTATCACTGGACTGCATCTCATACTGCTGTCAGTATTTGTTAATAGTTGATGCTCTTCATGGGGGGAGTTGAGAAGATAGCTGCTGTTTATTCTCAAAATGCAGATCTATTTGTTGGGTTCATACATGGCAAAAGGTTAATGAGATATTATGTCACACGTGGCCAGAAATTCTCTGAAGTTTGAAAGCAGATAGTAATGCAGTGTGACAAGCTGCTCTTGTTCTTCAGCTACATCAGCACTCCTAAAGGACAGCAGACTACGCAGAAGATTACTCACAAAATTATAAAGCACATTAGTTTTGGGGGTGACAAACTGAAGTTTTGTGTTGCCTTTTTTTTTTTTAATAATATCCATTCTGGAAACAATGAATTTAAGAACAGAATTATTTCTGACTTCCATCTCTAATCTGTTGTTTTTCAATTCAGCACCCATTTTCAGAGTGAGTTGATGTGCCTTTTACCACGTAATGTTCCTGAAACTGTTTATGCCACATAAGAAAGAAAATTGTATCTGCTTTGTATGGTTGATAGAGCAAATTACAATTTTCAAATAGAAATTACCATTTAGTCTAGAGGGGAATATTTGTGGCCTCAGAAACATTTGGATTTTTCTATTATTTCCAAATTACAAAGACAAGAAGTGTTAGGTTTGACAAGGAAAATCACTGAGGTGTCCCTGATCTGTTGTCCTTGCTTCGCTCTAAGTGAGATTTTTGTTTGCTGTAGCAGGTCAGCTTTAAATTATAGCTAACATGGCATGAAATTCCCGTGGAGCATGAGGAATAGAAAAAAACCCCAAACATCAGATTATGGATTGCTTTCTGGTGCTTTTTTAGCCTTGTAGCCTAAGACACAGCAGAAGTCTCTAGTTCTACTTGTGATAATGATGTCTCTTCAGATGACTCAGGCATTCGTGCTCATGACACCACAGCTTCATGCCCACCAGATCAGCCATGCCATACCAGAGCTGTATGGGTATCCATCTCCCCAAAAATCTCATTGTTTGGGGTTTTTTTTGTTTGGTTTGGTTTGGGTATTTTTTTGGGTTTTGTTTTGTTTTGTTTTTTACCAGTCCAAGCTTGAGCAACAGCCTGGGAAGGGGCTTTGGTATTTTCTCCTGGATTGATGCAAAGCACTGGGTATGATGCTGGGAGAGTTTTGGAAGCAGAAAATCTTGAAAGTGGCTGCAGTTAAGGACTCAGGCTACGGAAGCTCTGGGACTATGTCAGCTGCAGGAGGTGGGAGAGCACTGCCAGCACCCTCAGCATATGCTCTCCGCTTTGTTGGCCATGAAGGCAGGGTGCTGTGTCTATGCTGGCTTCATGGGTGACAGAGGAAGCCTGCTGCCTAGTTCAGGAGAGGTGTTTTGAGACACAGTGCTCTGGAATAGCGTTTTTTTGTGTGACTATTTTGGGCAGATTGTCTTCAGACAGTCTCACGGGCATTTGTAGCTTTACTTAAATTATCCAGTGACTGAAAATACTGTAATAGCAGCTGAACACTGTAATTTGTCCTCACAATCTGGATTTTTTAATCTGTGGTTTTCTCTTTTCCTAAAACTCACAACCAGATCCCGTTTATAAGCTGTTATTAAAAAAAACCCTCTTGTCATATAGGGTACACCATTTGGGACAAACTTGCCTCCTATGTATACATATTGAATCTCCCACTACTGCATGTTACAGGAATCACAGTTCTGTGACACTGATATGCTAAAAAGTATTTCATCTGAGTAGATCTGAAAGAATAATTTTATCTAGAATGTTTCATACAGAAAGGTTTTTAAGTCACTCCAATTAAACTGCTGCTAGACAAACAGACAAGTGGGAAGGGTATGTACAGCAAAGCAATTAAAAAACAGAATGCCACAATGTGTCACTTTATCTGCATTTTCCTAGGCATGTATTATGACATCCAAAGCCTGAAGTGAGGACCATGTGAGGACAGCGTGATAAGTTAAGGAAGAGTGGGGAAGACACTATGTTGTTTGATAACCATCATATTTTTGAATGTAGGAACTGTGTGAAGGTAGTTGGCACCACTGTAGGTTCACACAGCCAGGAGCAGAAGCTGACTAAAATGCTGCTCCCATGAGCCCCATAAGGAAGAGAGAGAGTGGCCACTCAGGCGGGCAAATATGTATTTTATCTTCTAATTTCTGGGTTTTTTCAATTCAAAAGAGACTGTCTCTCTCCAGGCTGCTTTAAATTCCAATGTCTTGCCCCCAGAATAATTTTGACTTTCCCTTGGCTTTGGGTCAGCTGCAGTTAACTCCCGCTCCAATAGCTAGTCTAGTGCCACAATAGTCAGCCTCTTTAAATGATACTATAGATCCATCTCCTTGCATTGCTCAAAGAAATGCCTCAACAACAGTCATCGTAAAGCCCATGATGTTTCAGTGTGACACAATGATCAGATTGGTTTTTTTCACTGTTTCCTTTCTAACCTATATATAGGCTATTTACTTTGTTTTGTTGTGACAGCTATGCTTCTACATCACTTCTCTGTAAAGCTTTTAACTAGAAATGACTCTCTGAACTGTTCTAGTTGGGAAAAATTTGGATGGGTTCTCATCCTGGAAAAGTTCAGATTCCAAAAACTATACTATTCTGACCTGGAAAATATACTGGAAATTTACCATTTTCTGTGAAAAGTCTTACCAAAAAATAGTATTGCTCCATGGGAGTATAGTTCACAGAAATATTTCCAACATGCTCCACTCCGTGGACTTCCTCACTTCTATCTTTAAAACTGAAGAAGCTGTTTTCAAATCAGCAGTGTGTATGGAACTGCCTGTCCAGTGCTGAAAGAGTATACTGCCACCAATACTGTTTATTGTTAAAAATAATGTAATAATATAGTTTAATAACTTTGTGATTATGATAAAAGGGTTTTTTAAAAATTCCTTTTGGTGAGAAGGAATTTTTTTGCTTCTGGTAAGAAAAGCAGGGGTTGACCACCTCTATAGCAACAATGGTGCAGCCTTCTCTCCTTCTGAGAACACCCTATACTCTGCCAAGGAAATATTGACTTCAGTTTTAGGAATGGTTTATTGCTTTCAGAGTTTTCAGTTAAGAGATTTCATTTTCAAAGATTCTTACTCTGGAGGAATGCCTCTTTGAGGATTTCACCACAAAAAGAGGTGCCCGCTTTGAATATTTTCATTTTTTAAAAAAATACATTTCTGGGGTGTCCTCTTTTAAGTGTTACAGAAAGATGTCTTCAGAGTTTTCTGTGTATTTTTCACCACAATGGACAGCATTAGTTTGAAAATATTTTTCCTTTGTGATATTCTTTTTGATAATTTATACAGCCTTATAGGAGTCCATGAAATAATCCCTGTTAAAATAGCCCAGGAACATAATGCTGTCTCTACATAAGGTACAAAAGGGTTTGGAAGAAATTCTGTAGGATGAGATGTTATGAGAGCACAGTTTTGGAAAAACTGTAGAAAAAGAATTCTGTTTTCTAACATCAAACAGTAAAGTGGAAAGGTGAGCTCATCTGTCACTTATACGACCTTTTAAAAATTACTGTGAGACACTTTATACTCCTTTTAAATTATTTGAGTTCAGAGTTCATATTCTGGTATTCCTGAAATCGATAGCAGAAGTCCCATTTCAGTCCAGCTGTGCAAACAACATTTTTTGAAATTGCTGTGAGTTTTCTTTCATTGTTTGGGAATGTATTGCTTTAATTTATTATGTTTGGGGGGATTTGGAGTCTTTTCCTTGCTCATCTTGAGTGTTTTTTAAAAAACTCCATTTCTTTTATGTCACCTTTTTCATATTCATAATTATCATGTTTGTAAAATTAGGCAACCTTGGACCTTGTACAAGACTGGGCACCCTGCGTATTTTACATCGTCTTCTGTCCACTGTTGATCTGCAAGTTAGAGGGTAAGTCAGAACACATCTAAGCAGCCTCTTAAACTTACATCTAAACATAGTTTGGGGATATTTACTCAGGTTGTGCCTTAAACCCCTGGCCTGAGCTTGCTCCTGTCTGCAGAGTGCAGAGCAGGAAGGGCTCTTGGACTGCAAATGAGCAGCTGGAAGGGTTGGGGTCTTGGGCCTCTCCTCTAGTAAAAATGACTGTGAGTTCACCTAGATAGCTTCAGTGCAAAGTCAAACCAGATGAGTTTAGATCACCTGCAGCAGTGGATTTGCTTGATTTTGCACTGGGACAGCAGAAAAGCTCCCCCTACCAAAGCAGGATTATTGGACCTGCCAGAGAGTCACTTGGCTAATTAGTTGAGCTCAGTTAAGTTAGCCAGACCCTTATATATGAGTACCTTTAGCCAAAATTCAGGCATCTTCAGCTCAAAAATAAAAATTATCTTGAAGTCCCTAAATTTATACTTTGTCAGATCCTCAATGGAGAACCTTTGTTACCTGCAATAATGATTGATAGAAGCTACTATAATAACGAGGCAGTCTCTAGGACATAAAGGCAGCCTTTTCTGATTGTGGGCCTTCTATGTAAGACATAAAAATAAACATGAAATAATGATTTTAAAAGTATTGTGGGTAGAGATTTTTTTAATGGGTTGTATGACTGTCCAGTAGGTGGGACAGCTATGCTGTCTGCAACGTAAAGATCTAGGCTGGTAAAAGCACACATCTTTAAGGGAGCAGTTCTCATCAGTACTGGTCGGCCATAGCATACTCAGGTGAAGACTAGGTTCTAACACCCTGTTACTTTACTAACATACTTGGAGAGCAGTCACAGCTTTAGTGATGGAATACCTCACCCGTGTCTTGTAGAATGCCAGGACAGCACTTAGACACCTTTTTATGACAACAGAAGGATCTATAGATTTTTTTAGGTCAAAAAGCCTCAACAGACATCTTTGCATTCAGGAAAAAAAAAGGAAAAAAAAAAAAAAAAAAAGAAAAAAGACAATCATAGGTTTGGGTTGGAAGGGACGTTAAAGATCATCTAGTTCCAACCCCCCTGGAGCACCTTCCACTGGGCTAAGCTGCTCAAAACCTCATTCAACCTGGCCTTGAACACTTCTAGGCATAGGGCATCCACAAACTTTCTGAGCATTTTCCAGTGCCTCATCACCCTCACTTTCTTTTCCATGACAGAATACAGCACTTTCTTCCCAGAGCTGCAGCCCTGGCTGTACATGATGCCCAACATTATCTTCACTACCAATCAGCGGAGGCAAAACCTAAGAAAACCCTATAGTGAAAAGATGTTTGCAATCACCATTGGCATATAGTGCTTGTAATAAAAAGTAAAACTGATCTCCAGCCCTGAAGAAATGTACGTATGTTTAATCACAGTGGTAGAAAAAGGTGAATTTGCTCTGGAAAATAAATTATCAGGTGGATACAGTACAAGCAAGAGAGGGAAAGTGGGCAGGCAAATAATAATCTAGTTGTCAAGAATGGACCTTTAGACCCATACGAATGTTTTCTGAAGCATGGTACGAGCTATGTCACATTTTGATGCTTGAGATGGTAGAGAGCAGTAACACTCCCAACCTGCTCAAGATAAGCCATCTTTCTAGCAAGGATGCTAGAATTAAAATGTTGGAGAGCAGCCTCTGGGATTCAGACTAGCAAGACAAGTTCTCATCTGAACTTGAAAAAGACACATTTATTTAGGGCACTGTGCCTGTAAGAGGTACTTGATAGCTTCAAAACTTAGTTCAATAAAACAAAGTAAATCAACACAGACTGCTGGGAAGAAATGTTAAGGATATTGTTTACAGGAACACAAAAAGATGAATAGCTACTAATAAATGTTGGGACTTTGCTCAAAGGCATCTGGGGAATTTATGAAGTTGATAAGAACTGGCTTAAGATAGAATAATGTGGTTTAATATAACAAAGACTGGTAAACTGAATGATCAACCTTTCCCATAATATCCAGAGGATCTGTTGTACTAAGCAACACCACTCAATGACATTACTGTTAATAAGATGAGGAAGCTAAACAGACAGGGCTATTTAGTTTGGGAATAGGGACAAACGAAGAGTTGTTACTGTGTAAGTGCATCTAATAGCAAAAATATCATTCTTGGAAGGGGTCACTACATTTGAGTTTTGGCATAGTCTGATTGAAACAACATGATATCATTAAAAAAAAAAAATCTCCATCCAAAGCTCTTCAGAGAATCTAAGCTGATACAGGATTAACAGGTACATTATTTGATACATTAATAATGTATTAATTATTAGTTACCAATACTGGATTATTAAATGGAGGGGGAAAAAAATTGTCTATTTTTTACAGTGGAGGGAGGTCACTGGTAGTGTACCACAGGGACCTGTCCTGTTCAGCATATTCTTAAATGATCTGGAAAAAATAGTGATTATCGAGGCGACCAAGTTTGCTGATGATGCTGAATTATTCATGGTAATAAAAACAAAAGCTGACCGTGAAGAATTGTGGAAAGCTCTCATGATGCTGTGTGACTGAATGATAAAATGGCAAGTTAAATTCTGTGCTGAAAAATGGAAGTAATATGCAAGGGAGAAAACAAGCTAAACTATACATGCAGAATCCTGGAATCTAAATGAATGACTTCCACTCAGCAAAAAGCACTCTAGTTGTGGGGGGTTCTATGGAAACATCAACTCGTGGCTTAGCAGCATTCAAACATGGAAATGAGATTATCAGAAAAAAAAGGGTATCATCATGAAAAAGAACAAAGAGAAACAAAACAAAAAACAAACCAACCAAAGCAAAACCAAAAAAAAACCCCCACAAACAAAAAAATACCAAAGCAGAACTAAACCAGAAGGCATTTATTATGCACCTATATAAAGCCATTGAATTTGTAACTTGAATACTGAGAACCACTATGGTCTTCTAGAACAGGGTTAGGAAAGGTGTAGAAACAGGCAAACCAAATTATTGAAAATATAGAATGACTTCTAATAGAGGAGACATTAAATTTACTAGGACTCTTGAAATATAATGGAAGATGAGATGATGACAGTATATTCATTCATGAATGGCATGGTTGAGTGAACAGGGAATCTATTTATATAGGTGGGTTTTTTTTAAGAAAACAACTGATGGACTTTGAAGGAAATTACCAGGTAGGGGGCTTGAAACAAAATATTTTCCACACAGTGTTTTCTTATTGTGTAGCTTCTTGCTCCACAATATTGCAGATGTCAAAAAGTGCTCAGGGTAATTATTGGACATGATACTCTCCGAGAGTGTGAATGCTATTTTTTCCCAGCCACTCTAGGGACAAAATTTGGGTTTTGCAGAAAACACCTTTGCGTGCTTCCTAATTCTTATAGTCTTTCACCAAACATACACCACCAACTACTCATAGTGCTGCTGAACTACACAGATCGTTATTTATTAGCTGTTCTTGAAATAAAAAGGAAACAGCCAATGAAAGTGAAAGATCCAGATGTATTGATGATCAAAGAAAATTATTTTAGAAAAGAAAATGTTATTGCAGCAGTAAGATTACCAGGATTTAAAAAGTACTGAACTTTTATACAGCTAATAATATCTACATGTAAATTTTGGTTAGAATAAAATGGGTAGAGGATATAAGCCATCATGTTCCATAATATAACAACTGAATGCGGAGGGTTTTACAAGAGGTGTTTTTTTAAATGGCTGTCTATTCCTGGACATTTTAGCTGCCTTCTGAAATATCTGATGCAGGACTTCAGTAGAAAGTAGACAGATCCTAAGAGCAAAGGGGTGTTTTTGGCAATAATTTTTTCCTGACCTTCTAAAACATGAGAAAGACAAAGCAAAGGCATACTCTAGCAACAGAGAAAACACTACCAAGTCATTGTTTATACTACCACAATGTCCTAAATATGGTAGGCATTTTACAAGACATCCAAAAGCATACTAAAAATAATCTAATTGTATAAAAAGGCCAAGCTACATGAAGAGGAAAGCGGAATAACACAATGAACAAACAAATGAGCAAGACATGCCGTGGCATTTTATTAGTAACACTGTGATTGTTGATATGTTGAGTTTTTTTCCCTTCTAAAATTAAATGCTCCAGGCAAAATCCTGATTGATTAATTATCACTTTTATTGATGGTTTCATGAGGACCAGAGTTTTGCTCTATTAAGTCACAGCCATTATTTCACCAAGATTTACAAACTCAGTTCCAGTGTTTCTGCTATAAACATTCAACACGCACTCCTCAGTCTCCCTTATAAGGAAGAGCATCTACTTCAGAGGATAAACCGAATAAGTATTAGCTCACTTAATCAGATGGATTCGGGTAGGTGTCATGAAAGGAGAAAACAGGAATAGTACAAAAGAGAAATACAGGTTCGAAGACGGCTTTATTATAACAGCAAAGGAGGCAAACCAAAACTGGGCAAGATGCATGTAGATTTATAAGGGGGGGGAGGGACACGACAAAAAAATCCCAGTACAATTTGGCAGCAAACAGTGGCAAAACAGTGGCAGTGGCTAATGAGAGCAACTAACTATAACCCCAACCTTCTAAAACCTATTAAACATGCCAGAATCTACAGGATGTAGATATATA
Source organism: Ceryle rudis (assembly GCA_033439905.1). NCBI lineage: Eukaryota > Metazoa > Chordata > Aves > Coraciiformes > Cerylidae > Ceryle > Ceryle rudis. The sequence continues at coordinate 1,113 of JAAGNO010013027.1, read as the reverse complement.
TGGAGTAAATATATAAAAATGCACTGGATTTACAGAGATGGTTATAAGCAATGCTAAATTTCTGAACTCCTCGCTGTTATTTCAAGCATAGTACTTCTTCAACACGTGCAGTCAGTAAAGAATGCTACAAACAGATACTTTAAAAACAAACAAACAAACGAAAACCCAAACAACAACCCAAAACATTGAAAGCAAAAAGGTAAAGAATAGCATTTGACATGATAAACTTCTCTTGGGGTCAGTTAGAGGAGAGGGAGACAGGTGTAGTATAGTAAAAATTTTCCAGTTACAGATATATACAGTTTTTTGGCTTTTAAATTCTTTATCAGGCTTCACTGCAATAATTTCAGTGGCAGACTCCAAGGGACTTACACTAACCCGGAAAAATTAAAGTGCAATCAAGTGATGGGCTACTGCTTCAGAACGTGTTTTTGTTGGATCGTGTTTTGAAATTTTCCTTCATGGCTACAAAATCTTTAGTTTGACTTTTTGTGTGAATGCATGCCAGGATTGTCACACAAACGGCTCTTTCTAGAAATTCTTTATCAAACATTGTAAGATTTGTGATGAAATATAGAGATGTGTCAAAAAAAAAAGAGCTGGGGGAAAAGGCGTTATTTCGCCAGAGCCACGTAGCGCGGGTAGTTTGTACCCCGATACGGTAGTTTACAGAGAACCACGGCCACACCAGTTTCTGCGATGAAACTGCCCGACTCACTGCAATAGTGAACTTGCATTTTTTGAAACGGTGTTAGTGTTCAGCTACATCGTTAACACGTTGTTGTGTGAATGACTGTGTAGCCGAAAGCACAGAGCGAGGAGGGCAAGACTCCTCGTTGGGGTCGGGCCCTCAGTGGGGACGGAGCGTACAGTCTCTGAATGTCTCCCGTGAGGGGAAGCGATAGGCTGCCGGCGCTGGGAAGCGCTGGCTCCAGCGGCGGGAAGGCTCTCCCCACAAGTGGGGTCCGGAGGGTCAGTTGCAGCTGCGGCCGGGCCGGCAGGGATCGCCGATGGACTAAGGAGCACCGAAGCGGGCCTGCCCCCACCGGGGTTCTGCCCGGCCAGCACCAGTGAGCCGAGCTCCTCCGAGGCGACCCCTCCCACACGCAAACA
>JAAGNO010013025.1:0-16876 GCA_033439905.1 Ceryle rudis | reverse complement strand
CTCCTAACCCCCGTCCCCCCACCGGCAATTTTTCCGCCCCCTTAAACCCCCCGGGGCGGCACCCCCCCCCCCCCCCCCCTCATCTACATGACTCTGCATAACAATGTTTAATGCACTGAACGCTATAGGGAGCTGCGTGTGCAGTCACATATAGAGAGGGCAGTGTCTGCCCCCCGTTTTTGCCCTTGCTCTGCCTGCAGTAACTCCTGCCTGTGTGCAGGAGCTGCCTTCTGCCTCAGTTTCCCCCCAAACCCTCTTTTATTTTTCTCCTTAAACCTTTTGCGCTCTGCCCTTTTTAGGAAGACTGGGGAATTTTTGTAGCTGTATAAAAACATCAACCAAGGAATGAAGAGACACAACGGAACCGCAGAAAAGGGGGGTGGAGTGGGGGGAATATCAAGGCCTGATAAAAAGGGGAAACCCCCTCATACATCCTAACAGAGACCTTCAAACCGAGCTATTTTTCCTCCAGCGGAGCACAGAAGGGACATTTTTTCCACATTAAGTGTTGGGAAGGCAAAACCAGGGTCCATAACTGGGAAATTATAAAAGGAAGTAAATCCATCAAAGCAAATGCAATTGGGAATACAATTAGGCGGAGGGCTGGAAGGACACAAAAGGAGGGAGGATGGAGGGAGCTCTGCCGCTGAGTGACAATACGCAGGCGGCGCGGGGGGAAGAACACCCCAGCAAATGCGATTTTGCAGCAGGCTCTGGGCAAGGAATAAAATCGATGGGAGCCCAGGGCGGCTTGCGGGAGGTGGGGAATGCGGGCTGCGACGCTCCCCTCATCCCAGGGGCTGGCGCTGGGTTGTTTTTTGTCGATTTTGTTGGTTTTGTTTGTTTGGTGGTGGGTTGTGGTTTTTTTGTTTTTTTTTTTTTTGAGGCAGGCGGTTTGGTTTGGAAGACAAAAGCAGCAAATTTTTTTTAGTGGGAAAAGGACGATGCCGGCGGCGGGGTGGAAGCTGCGGGCGGCGGGACAGAGCTGGGGACACGGGGACAGAGTCCTCACACCCCGCTCAGCGCTGCAAGCCCCGGGGTTGAGGGGGACAAAGGGAGAAAAGGGCCACCCTGGCAGCCCAAAATTGAGCGTTTTCCCTCTCAAACCCACCTTGGCCAGGACTTCCCCCACCAGGTATTAAGGAAAAGCGTGGGGTTTGCCCCAAGCCCGTCTCCCCGCTGGGGTGCGAAGGGCTCCTGGCACGGGAGCGGGGATTTCGGCTGTAAAGAAAACGGGGAGGAATTAAAACTCTCCAGGCAGCACTTAACCCCCTTTTCCCTGATCGTTCTTTTTTCTTTTCTTTTTTTTTTTTTTTCCTCGGGGCAGGAGACAGGAAGGGCTGGATGGACGGTACTGAGAGAAGTGAGAAGGTTTTATCAGCTGCCATTTAAAAAAAAAAACCAAACCAAAACAAACCAACCGAACCAAACATCAAATTTTCTTTTGTTTGTAATATAATCTATAACCCAGGTCTGGAAACTTAAGGAAACTACTTATGTGCACCTATTTATACAGCCTCTAATTAACACATATACACGCGCGGAGCCTTACATGACATTTATTGTTCAGATCTTTCTTAAAAACAATAGATCTCCCGTCAGAATTTCCTATTCCCTGGGCTTCAACTCATCATCGTTTCCACTGGGGGGGGGGGAAATGTGTCAGGATAATCAGCGATTTTCAGCAGCGGTGATTTTTTTTTTTTTTTCGATTAGGGGTTAAGGAAAAAAAAAAAAGAAAAAGGAAAACGAGCAAAGGTAGTCTAAACAGGCAATTAGATTACAAGAGTTTTTGCACAAATGAACTTAATGAGTAAAAAAAAAAAAAAAATATATCTGTAGTTAAAGGGTTTGCCCCCTCACTGAACCAGATTAACAGTATTTGTTGCTTTTCTAACTCTACGAAACTGCAGTAATGAAAAATAATCTTGACATCCTTTAACTTCCTTAAGGTATCTTCCCCCTGCAGATGCTCTGAAAGCTATTAAAGAGATGAGACGCGGTTGTATTGAATTCTTACAACATTCGCTTTAATCAAAATTAGATGGAATTGCTTAAAAGAATAATTAAAACTCCCATTAAAAAAAAAAAATAAAAAATTAGCTCCTAGCATCAGCAAACTTCAGCATTACCCGCCCGCTTTCCTCCAGCCTTCCCAGCGCCAGGAGCTGGGGAAGAGACACGGAAAATTTGGCGGCCACAAGGACTTTAAAACCCCTTTAAGAAGAACCGGCTGGGGACTTCGGGGTTCCCTCACTTCCACCTTTGGAAGGATCCGGAGCCGCTGGCCGGTCCCGGTTCCCGCAGGGTGGTGTCACCCCCTTCCCAGCCCGGTCCCCCCCCTTCCCGCAGGCGACATCGGATGAAGCGAAAGTGATTTTAGCTCCTTGTAGGAAATAAAGCTGACATACCACCGCTGGCACGGGACTCGGACAAGATAAGGGAGTAGCCTGTACCACAGCATCCCGGAGAATCACGGCACCAGCTTGGCCCCTCCGGAAAGGACCAGGGAGGGAGCTGGACCACAACCCCCCCCTCCCCACCTCCTTGCTTAGATCACAGGGATTTGGGCAAGTTTTCTTCAAACCCCAAGTTTTTGTGAAGCTGCCAGGGGAGCCTGGGATGGACCCGGACCGTGCCGCGGGTAGTGTAACAGTAGAGTTTATATCATATCGCCGAGCAGGGATAGAACTACTGAGCGCAGCATTGGAACCAGATGCGGTGGGGCAGCAGCCGGGCCCCCCTTGCTCCCCTGGGCGGGGCCGCAGAGGCTCTCGGCTGAGGCAAAACTGGGCGCCCACGCGTGGCAAGGACAGCCTGCCCACCCGCAAACTGGTCACGTAAGATTTGGGAGGGGAAGCGGGGGGAGAGCAACGGTAGAATACCCTTTTTGGAAAACAAAGAAAAAAAAATCCAAAGAAATAACTGAAAAACATCAACCAACCAGCCAAAGCAGAAAAAAAAAACCAAACAAACCCAACCCAAACCAACAAAACAACAACAAAAAAGAAACAAAAGAAGAAACATAAGAAACAAAAGGAGAAACAAACAAACAAACCCACTCCCCCAAAAATAGGAAAAAAAACCCAAAAACCAAGAAATAGAAACAAAAATAAGGAAACAAAAAATAGAAACAAACAAAAAAGGAAATAAAAAATAGAAACAAACAAAAAGGAAATAAAAAATAGAAACAAGCAAAAAAAGAAAGAAATCCAACCCCCAGTCCTTAGAAACACCCGGATCAAGCTGCCCAGTCTGCCCACCGCTCTCTGTAATCTCAGAGAAGCACAATGAAATAGGAGGAGAGATCCAAAAAAAAAAATACCCCCCCCCCTCCTCCCCCGCTCTCCATTAACCCCGGGCTGGAAAAGGTGTAAAAGCCATGAGCAAAAGGTGACCAGCGGGCGTGAAGCACAGCGAGGGGGCCAGGAGCGCAGCCCCCACCGCACTGGGTGCCTAATCCTGGTGGTGTCCTCCCCCCTTCCCTCCTCCAGATCCGTTTTCTCCAAGGAAAGTCACAAGGTAACCACGGCTGGCTGTAACCTAAGAACTGAGGATGGCCGGGAGATTATTTTTACATTAAGAGCTGCCCGAAGATGCAAACGTGCCTTCCGATGAGTTTTGCACTTTTGGGTTTCGACCGAGGCATGTGTAGTCACCTCCTCCTCATCGTCCCACCCCCGCGACGGTGCTTGCACGCACACACGCACGCCCGCGGCGCTCGGTGTGATCCCCAAGGTATGCGTGTACCCGGACGGAGCACCCAAGGTATAAAAAGAAATTTAAGCTTCTGCTCTGAAACCGATCTCCTTTCCCCTGGATCACACTTTTGATCTAATTTGTTTCTCTGTCCAAATGACTTGGCTCAGCCTTCCCCCTGAAAATTCGGTGTACAGTTGACATCAATCATGTCTCAGTCTAGGGAGGGATAAGGATAGAATATCAGAGAGGTGACCATGCATGCCACATGATTCAAATCATCTCAGCATTGATTAATTGGGTTCAATCTGAGTTTCAGAATCATAACAACTGTTGTTCCCCTTCACATAACATCAACAGGGCCTTTAAAGCAGAGTATCCATTTACTCCAAGGCATGCGATGCATTAAGACCATCATCTTCTATTAAACCTTAAAGGCTGGATGAATTTTAGACAAACTCAATTAGCTCAAGATGGTTCTGCAGTGATTAGACATTGTTACCCCTTCTCCTTCAGCAGGGATTTTTCTACCCCTTTTACGTTTTAATAGAAAGGGCAAAGTATTTTGACATATGGAAGATGCATGAATGCCTTGAGACCATCCTATTGCTGCTCTGACCATGCAGGTAACCTGCTTAAACCGAGGCAAACCCCCTCTAAAACATGTGTAGGAAATAGCTCATAAAAGCATGACCTGCTTTCCCCTGGATTTAAAGATACCTGAGAGTTGGGGCAGGAAGCTGTTATCAAAAGGAAGAAGGAGCAGGAAGAAAACAGCGTGTTTCTGAGCTGGCCAGAAGAAGATTGTACCTCGAGCTCAGAAGAAAGGAAGAACCAGGCAGGACTCCAGGCCCTTATAAATGAAGTTCTCCCTTCCCCTACACACAGTATGAAATTGCGCTTGGATTAGATAGTTGCTCATTAATTAGCTACAGCTAAAACAGGACAGAAACACTGTCTGGGCAGATGGGGGGCGAGCAGGGTTTGAGATGGAGACGACTTCTGCGATTCAGGTTTCCATATGTTAAGAAAGATGAGCCATATTTGTGTGTGTTTGATTCTTATCTACCAGCTGGGATCACTCATCTGGGTTGTAACTGAAATAATAATGATTAAAGAAAAGCACGCCTGCCTTGTAATGTTGCGAGTATGGGCCTCCACATCATATATATTCAGCCCGGATTGAGGAATGACCTATCACAAACGCAGCCTCGAGCAATCAGAGGAACATCATTTCTAATTACTGTTTTGCAAGCTGAAACCCTATTAAGTACTTCCCTGTTGTGCCTATTATGACTGGTTCTACACTTAAAACAAAAGCATCCCTTTTTTTTTTATCTCGTTCCACTTTGTGTGGGAGCGATACCATTGTGATCCAGCTCAGGGACTGCTTTTCTTTTTTTTTTTTTTCCTTTTTTTTTTTTTTTCCTTCCTATTTACTTCTTAAGAAAAGCCTGGAGGCTCTGGATGCAGAAGTTGAGGGAGATGAGCACTGTATGAACACTCCTTGCAGTGGGGACAGCCAAAGAGCCGTGCTTACATCAATCCCCCGATTCAAGGCACGAGTATTTTCAAGTCAGTAAATTCCACAACCAGATTCTATGAGAGTTTAAAGACAAGTTTACTTTAAAGCTTTATCGGCATAAATGGCCCTGCTATGAGTATATCAGCCATGGATATATGATTTCCACGTGATATAAATGGATATCCCCAAGCAAAACACAGGCCACGCAGCAGGGCCTCGCTGGGCATCACCCTTCAGAGCACCAGTCACACCACCAACCCACATCCAGCGTCCTCAGCTTCTGCTTTTGACAGATTCACCACCAGAAACAGTGTGTTCGGGAATGAAACAAACCCCAAAGAAACGATAACTTTCAGTGCCCTACTGAAAGGCGTAAGCGACGGTGGGAGATGGCAGCAAACACTCCAAAGGCACATCCAAGGCACGCTCAGCTTTGGGAGCAGGACTCTGGAGCAAGGAGCTCTCACTGTGTTCACACAAATTAACTGAGCGCATGAATGAAGTGAGTCTCTGAGCTGACCTCAGGCGCAACACCCAACTGATTCGGTCGAACAACAGATGCTGGTGTCCCGACGCTGCTCAGGTTCACGTGTGTTTTACTCGCCCGTCGCTAAGGCAGAACCAGAGTTTTGCTGTCTCTGGGTTCCACATCCAAAAAGGACAATTCCACTTGTTTCTTTCACACGTCTAAGCCAGGGGGACAAACACTGCACGAGTACCTAAAGCCGCCTTTTACAGCGGTGGTATAAACAGATGAGTGCACAAAGCTGGATGACAACTGATTTTTGAGGCCAAGTGACCTCCAGCTCAGCCAGAGCAAAAGCAGCTGGTCCCCAGTGCTGAACTGGTGCGAGACCTGCGGGACAACCCATGAATTGCACCCCAAGGGGAAAACCCAGCAGAGGTCCCTCCCTGATATCAGTCAGCGGCTACCACTGACACGAGCGGTGCCGGGGTAGGTAAAAGACCACTAGAGAGGAACATACAGCCCCCAGTTACCCCATATATATAAACCCCAAACTAGCAGACACTTTCTCTTTTTCACTAGCCATACTGAGAGTAGCATCCTCGGTTATCCAGTTGAGAAAAGAAGTATCATAATGTGAGATGCATTTGGAGAGAGGAGAAAAAACAACTGGAGATTCACATTTCAGCCTTTGCATCCAGAGGAGCAGGAGGGAGGAGGATGAGGGCTGTGAAATAGCAACAAATTGCTCAGTTGCTGATCCCTGTTTCCCTCGTTGGCTCACGGAGGCAGGGCTGGGGCACAGCATTAAAGACCAGATCATCCGTCACCTGCAGAGATGGACCGTGGGGGACTGTACTGGCACCCAGCACCAGCACTGCCTGACCTGCCAACCTTAACGAACCTGCCATGGGGTCACAGAGCAGCAGCCCTTTTCTATAGGATTAAATGCCTGGAAAATGGTTTGCTGTCCCAGAGAAGAGTCAAGAAACTCCCCCACTCTTTGTGCTCCTGTGAGAGGAGGTCTCAGGTGCCAAATGGATAAAATCCAATAGCGAGGCTTTCTATGCTGAAAAAGCAAAACTTTCTCCCCCCCCAGCCCTCTACTTATAGAGCAAAGATTTCCCAAGTGCTGACACCACGTGAAGAAGTTCTTCATCGCCCTGTAATACAAACCATCCATCTGCGTGGAGTGGATTCTTTGAGGATTGTTTATTTTCTCTCGCTTCTTTTTCCTTCTTTCACATCAGCTGCCCGGTCCCTTCCCCCAACTCTTACGCAAAGTCTCAGATGGGAAACCGGAGATGGAGGCGTCCCCGAGAGCAACGCCGTTATCTCCTCATCTGAGGTGGGAAGGGAGCCCAGTGGCACCTGCGGGTCTCAGTTTGGGCCAGTTGCTTTCCCCCTGTAAAGACACCCACTGTCCATCATCTCTGCAGGCTGTGGGTCTCCCCCTGGCAGGGATGGATAAGTACTTGCAGTAGACTCCCCCAAAGCAGCTGAAGGCGAGGAAATGAGAGAAGGAATGCACTGAACCAGACCTGGATTTGAACTTTTAAGTCTCCCTCTCACTGAGCGTGACTTTTCACTTTGAATTTGACTGATCCAGTAGTTATAAGCTACGGAGAAAGAACACATATGTAAGGATGTATCCATCCCTCCGGAGTTTCTGGGAACTCCAAGCTGGTGCTGCCCCAAGTTTCATCTAAGCCTCAATTCATTTAGCATTCACCAAGTGAACTATTTGAGGAATGTGTAAGGATCAGGAAGGGGAAGGATCAGTCCCAGAAGAGCAGAGTGAGAAGGGGGAGGCCGTACAAGCAACAGAACATTTCCCCCAGCTTTTTAAAACAGATTTCTTCTCCCTGCCTTCCAGTCATCTTCCCCTACGTGACCCGAGAAGTTTCCCTAACAAAAATATAGATGTAACCTTATCTAAAGTGAGTGCAGCAAATGTACTACGGATAATGCGTAATTAATAACAGAAAAATAATGTTTCCCCTGTTATTAAATCAAGGCCTCCCCTGACCTCTCACCCTCATATAAGTGCCTTTAGTTTTATGACAGCGATGGACAAAGTTATTGTGTGTCCTACGTGCACGCACATCCGCACCGGTGAGGGGCTCACCTAACTATTGCTGGAGTTAGCTTCGGGATTTTCCTTTCTTTATTTTCTTCTTTTTTTTTTTTTCTTATAAGGTTAAAAAAAGAAATACCTCCAGTAGTTTATATGACGCTTGGCCGACGAATGAACTCAATCAGTGTATGAAACTTATCTGGTTCCACCGAGGAAAGATTTCTGTCCCTTGCTCTCAGAGTAACAGGATCTATTTACGCACACGCACGCGTGCGTGGATTGCTTTTGGGCTCCCTAACGCATTTCCAGGCTTAGATGGATGCTCGAGGAATGTATCAATATTTTTATATCTTTGCAGCACGCAAAGAGAAAACAAAGAGCAGTCAAATTCCCTGGAAGGGCTCAGCGTTTTTTTGGTTGCAATGCAGTAAAATCTTCACCGCGTACAAGGCGCCGTTTCTTCCTGGGCTGCTTCCCTGTTTTAATGCTTGCAGACGCTCAGCCCCCAGCCATCACGGCTGACAAACACATATTTGTCCAGTGGGAGAGATGAAACAGGGAAAATTAACAAGTTTTGACCTGAACGTGTAAAAGAAATTAATAAATAAGCGGCCAGCCAGGTTTTCTGTGCCGTTTCCCACTTCCCCACCACACTGGTTGCCAGTAATGCTATCTAACTCCAGAGGTCATCGGGCTCGTCTGATCTATGGGCTTCCCTTCTGATTCATTACGTTTGATGCACGGCTCTTCCAGGAGTCAACTCAGCAAAACCCTTGGGTTAATGGAAGCCACACCAGCTCCTAATCCAGTAGCTTTGAATTCTTCTGTTTGTGTTGGAGAGGCGCTGTGCGAAAGCCCCGGTCTCCTAAGGTCAGAGAAGTTCCTTCTGATCATCATCAGCAGTGATGTGAACCCCAGGTCACGTATTTTCCACCAGTCTTCCAGATCTACCAGACAGGAGCTATGGTGCTTCCTCATCCTGCCGTGCACCCTGAGGACCCGCCCCTCCCCAGGGACTCTATCAGGGAGAGAGGAAAGGGACAGGACCACCTCCCTGTCACCACATAAAGCCATTTGGATGCAATCCCCCTCCTATTCCACTGCTTAGTTAGTTGAGTAATTTCAAGGCAACTTAAGTTTGAGGCAACTAATTTCTCAAGGCTCAGCCCAGAGCTGTGCCTCTCCCCCAGACCTTTTTCTCTCTTGATCTTTCCCTAAGTACTAAAAGAAGCAGAAACATTGGTTTTGTTCGAAATTTTCAGCCCAACACTTTCCTTTAAGGAGGTGGAAAACTCTTTGCCTTAAACACACAGATGCAGAGCCAGCCCCTGGGTCTTGGTATTTATCCACACGGTCCCTGTGGTTTGAACATATAAACCCGTGCAGGGATAAATGTGTCTCTTAAACAGCAGCCGTGCACACAAGCGCTCCAAGGTAAACCCTCCTGTAAAAGCAGGTATTTCCTCCGTCCTCCTCGCCCACACATCTACCTGCCACGCTTCTCCAGCTCTGCTGCAGAACACGGCCCCACAGTTTGGAAAATGGGAGGGCACATCCAGCCCTCCAAACCCAGGGAGTACAGGCAACAGCCCAGTGTGCCAGGATGGAATCATCCTGCTGCCCACCAGCAGCAAACCAGCTTTGCACTGGTCAGGACGATACCTGAGACTCAGGGAGGTTAAAATGGGCTCAAGGAGTTGGGGTGTCTTCCTCCCAAGAGCATAATGCAGAGGATGGAAATGAGTTAATGCCATCACCTTCCCCACTGTACGTTGCTGTGTGTTCAATCCCCCTTCCACCAGCTGCAGGAGGCACCCACACACGCTCCCCTCCCATCAAAAAACTCCCATTTATTTACTGGTTAAATAATTCCTCTGTGCCTGCGCAGTGCACGGACATGAATGGCTGCAGCTGTCTCAAAGAAGGTGCTTTCTGTCTTCCAAATCACCATCAGGTCCTATAAATCTTAAAAATACTCTGTGGAGCATCAAAACAAACCTCGTGCACACACAACGAGCTGCTCCCCAAGCGCACCACTACTTGTTAAGTACAACAAAATGATTTTGTTTCAATGAGAGCAAGCTCTCTCATTTGGTTTTGGAGCCTCCTGTTCCATTATTTTTCTTTAGATTCCCCCCCCAAAATGAGTTCAAAAGTGAAAGAAACCCCAGCTTTATCCATCTGTAAACGTCCAAGTAAAGTAGTTTGCAAAGAAACTTCCTACACGGTTGGGTTTTTTTTCAGTGTTGGTGGGGTTTCTTTTTATTGCACAAAGTTCTGGCATCAGCACTGATATTTTGTGAGGGGGAAAAAAAAAAAATGGTTCCATTAAACCATCTTTTTTTCTGATGAAACCCCAAATCTGTTGCATTTCCTCTCTCTGCAGAGATTGGTCGCTGGGACCGAGCGTCCCTCCACTGCTCTCAAAACCCCCTTTCCGAGAACTATGCACAAACACAGCCAACTCTGGTTTAGAAACAAATCCGCTCTGTTTACAGATAAATATTTATTCAGATATTTACCAAGAAAACATGAAAGGCAAACCCAGCATCTGTATTTCTGGTATCACTCGCTGGGGCACTCGCTAAATACACTGGGGCACAGGCTTCAGAGGGTGGCTTCGAGATCACCCCCAGATTTTGCTTGTGCAAATCAGCTTCCCCCCCCCCTCCTCAAAATCAAAGGGGAAATCCTGATTTACTCTGGAAGCCACAGCTTTTCTGTCGGCTGAACGCTGCAGCCCTGCTCGGCCGCTCAGAAAAAAGCAAAATAATGAATTAAAAACCCCACGGGGAAAATCCAGCTTGGGGTGGGGAGGATGCCTGGGGGTCTCTCCCAGGACATCCAGCCCTTTCCATTTACAAAAATGTCCCATTGTGGCTTTTTTCCTGACTTTAGGTGAGCCGCTTCTTTCTGCTTTATGCCAGTTAGCCTGTGTCGTTACGCCAGCTGGTCTGCGTGATGCTGGACGGCACTTCTTCATCTGCTAATATTCTGGGCAGTTGCTGGAAACTAAGAAGTCTAAATAGACCTTTGGTGCAGCTTATTCTACCAGACGAAGCCGTGGCTTCATGGGGATAGAAGAAATCAGCTACACCAGCAGAGCTCAAGAAAATATTATAACCCCCCAAATAATAAAAGCATAAAATGAAGAAATCCTCGTGAGCCCACTGCAGAAATGTTCCTAAGCGACGAAGGCCCGACAACTGGAAATCTCAAGCCTGCAAAGTTTTATCTCCGCACTGAGATTTAACTTTGCTTTCCCCGAAGAAGAAAATACCTCCCGGTCTGAGTTCAGCCTCTGGTTGCAAGGCTCAGAGGTGACCCCTGCCAATTCTGAAGTGTCTGAATAGGCAGAAAACTAAGAATTTTAGCTAAGGTGCTTCGTTGCTGAACAGCAAACCAGATTTTTCTCTTTCAATCTGCATTTATCTTCTCATACAATACATAAAACCCCGGTAGATTAATAGAAACAAAGTCACCGCTCCCCAAAATCACGGGAACAAGCAAGTATTCTGCTCCAAAAATTACACCCATCTTTGCGAGAAAGGTGGGGTTTTTTTTGGTTTGTTTGCTCACAACCAGCTACAAAATTCTGCAAAACTACAGGAAATGCCCCCAAATGAGAGCGAAAACAATTGCCTCGGGCTTTCTTCAGTACTGTGGGGATATGAAAGAGGAAGAAAAAGATAAATTACGAGGTGGCATCTGAAAACCCGCCCGGCTTTTGGCGCAGAGGAATGTAAACATGTTGTTTTGCTCACTTTCATCATCGATTTCAGGAAGCCAGGAAGGCTGCTCAGAAAATGGTTCGCCAGCCTCCGCTACAATGCGGTTCCAATAATAGACAGCGTGGGCAGATGCTTCATCATCTTCAAACCATGTTTCGCTATGCCAGACCTAAAGCTCTTGGCCCACGGTAGGACACAGTTAAGCTCCTGTTTAGCTGAAGAGTTGCAACAGGGCTTGAACAACAGTTGTCCCACCACCCAGGCAGAGCTGGGATGTGCTGGGAATATGGGCAGTTTGGGGCTATGATTGACAGGCAGCTTGGAAACTTTCCACAGGAGAGGTGCTGTTAAATTACAAGCACCTCATGGGTCTTGGGAACTACTGTTCCTACTTCTTGACTAATTTTAGAGCCTTAAAATTTGCACCTACACCCAGTGCTCTGCACTACGTTCTCACCTCTGACGTAGCATCCTTCCAGTCCAAGGTGCAAAGGAGAGGTCACCTCTCTGGGGGGAACCGTGGGATCCTCAGAGATCCTTTAATGTTCCCAGTAGGATTTACAGCCTCATGCTTACCATCAACCTCCTAATTCCTGCTGGAGCCAAGAGAAGAGCTTGCTTGGGTCTGAAACCCACTCCCTCTGAGGGGACACAAATCCGCTGGCCTGGGAGGAAAGGCTGTAAAACGTCTCCACGTCCAGCTGGGCCATCCCCGACAGCGTCCAGCTGCACTCCCACGTGAAAAGCTTTCGCTCATCTATTTATTGCAACCGCCTGCCAGCGCCGCGACACGCAGATGAAGAAATACCAGCACAAAGAGCTGCTGCTGCTCACACGGCTGGTGGAAACGGCACAAGAGGGTGAGGGAGGCGGGAGGGGTTAAACGAGCCACGCGTCACGTTATTGCGACTGGAGTTTGGCCAAGCTGCGAGGGCTGATATTGCTCTGTCGGGATGGGTGCCATGGAATCCTTCCCAATCGGGAACGCTCGTGCCCGCGGGCTCGCACCTTGCCCAAAAGGCACTGCAACAGCCTGGCGACCCCAGTTCAAGGCAATAATGGGGTGTTGAAAGGGATGGCCGCCGGCATCTCTCCCAGCGCATCCCATCGCGCTGCCTTGGGCAGAGCCCGACTGCCTGGGCAGGTTGAGGGGCCAGCACAGATCTCAGCCAACTAGCCCTCGGCAAAGGCGACCACCGGCTCTGGCTAATTCTTGCCAGCAGCTTCTCTGCAGAGATTTGCAACCAAATACAACCCTGGGAACACCTTCAGCAAGAGGACAGCAAGGGGACACACTGCCTGCTCCCTCACCGTCGGCCACGTGCCACATCCTCAATCCTTCAGACTACATTTTCCACTCTGGCCCTTTTTCTCAATCTCTCCTCTGGATATACCAGAGTTGACTTTCCTCCAGCTACTCCTGGCCCAGTAAGAGTGAGGACACGGCACTGCTGAACACCAGGCTGTGGTGTGGGGATGCTACCAGTGCACACAAGGTAGTGTGGCCACACTGGTCTGGTTCACATGCTGTAACTCTGATTACAGCCACCAGATCAGCTCCTCCCTGCCAGCCCTGAGAGGAACATCGGTGTGTGGACATGGTGTACCAAGCCACCAAAATGAACACCCCTCTCCCTCCTACCCTCACTGCTTACTTTGGGAAGCAGGATACACAGGGATTTTTCTGCTTCCTTTATCCAAGGTGTGATCTCAAACAGGCTGAGGTCTGCTAGTACAGAATCTGTGTGATCGCTCTGCTCCTTCAGATGGGGCTCAGGATCAGTCCATGCCAGAAAGTCACACCAGCCACAGGGTTTGAATTGAAATCTATTTGGTTGAACTAAGCAAACTCCGCAACAAAGGCTCTTTCTCCAGGTTCAAGGCTGGCATGTTTCTGCTTGGCTTCAAATACATTCGGGTTGCTTCTCTGAAAGCATCCTGGACAAAACCAAAGTGAGCAGCAGCCTCAGAGCTCACACAGCTCAGGGGTTTGTTAACCCCTCCCAGGGCTCAGACCGAGCTACTGGCGGGCCCCACTAACTGCACACATGCGTACGAAGGGCAAACAACATTTTGCTTAAACCTCTGTGAAAGATGTTTAAACTAACAGGTTTTACCTTGTATTTGTCATAGGCTGGGAATACCCCTGTGGCCGGTTAATGCACAGCAGCTGAGCCCCAGTAACTCGATCGTGTGTCTGAACCTGGTTCGGAGACTGTCATACAAGAATTAAAATGCTGCAGTAAGTCTCGTGCACGGGGAAAAGCAGAGGAAGCCTGAGCAAGCTGGAGGGGGGAGAGCCGAGCAGCCCTGCTGCAGCCCAAGCCCAGCACTCCCACCAAGCCCTGGCACACGGGACCTAACTCTGCAGCCAGCCCCAGGGGAGCCCAGGCTTCTGCAGTGCTGTTTTTGGGCAGAACGTGGCTTTTTTTACCTTCATGTGGTTAATCCTGAATTACACTGGCATGGGCAAGGAGACCTGACCTCTGCACCAGGCACCTCCACCTCTGCACTGGGCACCTCCACCTCTGGGGGAACGCCGGGTTCTTCATGGCTCTTAGCATCGCTTAGCTGGAGCCAAGGAGGTAAACCACAGCTTTTCCCTCCGATCCCCGACCAGACTAACTTAGTTCTGTATTCTCAACAGGAAAAATTTGTTCCAGTATCTAGAACAGTGCCAAGCGTTTTAAAAAGGTGAAAAATATGCGCAAAAAAACCACTCATAAATACCTCTGCTCAACTCAGGGTGAGCCAAGCAGACGGAAGCGTGACATTCGTGTAGCAAAATATTCTGAGAAACAATTACTGCGGGACCCAGATCAAGAAAAATAGGCTCACTAAGTCATTCAAGTAGCAAGAGCAGATGGCAGGCTGCTCTCCCCACCGATGGCACTTGTCCATCGTACTGTCACAACTCCTGCGCCGCCCCGAGCTCACCTGAATGGGTGCCAGGGGCTGGCAGGCAGCGGCCGGCGCCGGGGAGAAGCTGGTTCTGCTAGAGCCATCGCCAGGCGAGCGCCCGGCTGGCCATCTCTTTCTCAGCTGTGAAACAAGCCAGGGGGAAAAGTGTCAAAAATAACGACCTGGCCGGGGCTGGAGGAGGGAGGTTCAAGAGTTCAGCCTGGAAGCGGAGAGCCAGAGCTGCTGCGGGGAGAGAGGAACCACGAGTGAGGGGAAGGGCTGGGGGAAAATCCTCTTGCTTGAAGGAAGCACCGGTCGGGGTTGCTGGCAGATAGGTTTGCTTGGGTGGCACTGAGCTGTAAGTAGCAGGGCCAAGATACAGGGGTCAGGATGCAGCCCGGCTCCCAGCTCAACAGCTTTGGCATGGTAGGGAGT
The DNA here is from genome assembly GCA_033439905.1 of Ceryle rudis. Classification (NCBI taxonomy): domain Eukaryota; kingdom Metazoa; phylum Chordata; class Aves; order Coraciiformes; family Cerylidae; genus Ceryle; species Ceryle rudis. The sequence continues at coordinate 2,042 of JAAGNO010013025.1, read as the reverse complement.
GAAGGGAAAGGTGATGTCTCTGCTGTGCTGCTCTGGGCGGCCCTCACGGCTTTCAAGGTCCCTTGCCACCCAAACCACTCTATGATTCACTGAGATTTTGCCTTGCAGGAGAAGTTCTCATAGGATTAGGTGGCCCCATTGCTCGTTCCAAACCATTCACCTCTCTCTTAGAAAGAGAGTTTATTCTGTGAGGTTTTTTTTTTCCTCTTTCAGTGGACTTCTCAACCGGGGACAAAGTTTGCACTGTTTTTGCAAGGAACATGGGGAAGAAAGGGAGTCATACGTAAGATTTAGAGGAAATTAGGGTTTTGCCTCTGAAACAAGTTAAAACCATCCCTCCCCCTGGCCTCTACCCCTCCAGACGGCTTCCCTGCGACGCAGCCATTGGAGGCAAGCATGGGCTGAGCAAAGGCTCCTCTCAAGAGCGCCCAGCTCCCATTGAACCCAGCGCCTTTCGCGCAGTGCAAGCGCTTCCAGCATCAACAAGACGTTACATGCAACGAGGACGAAGTGTTTGATGAATCATTTGCAGAGAGGGGGATTTTTTTTGGAAATAATAATAAAAACCAAAGTTTACATCGCGCCGCAACACCTACGAGAGAAACAAACGGACCAAACGACCCGTGTGCTTGACTCGTCATGTAATTCTGCTTAAGAGGTGAGAACCTCTTTAATTTAGTGCCTTGCTAAGATACTGGCTGTAATAAATTAGCAGGTGTCTTTAAGAGACATCAGCTCCCGAAGTTAATACGGGTGCCAAGTTTTATTTGCGGTTCTTCACAAAGAGTTGTGGTTAAAGCCAATAAAAGACAAAAATGGCACCGTGGGTACTGCGCTAATTTCAAGTAAAAATGTGTCCCCGTTATTAGCACATTATTTCTGTCATATATGAAAACAATAACACCTGAAAATGGTACCTCAGAGTCCTGAAATAAGCTTTGCTATGAGCCAGCCACCCGTACCGGCCCATCACATGGGATCTGCCAACAAGAGGAACAACAGTGGCAGCTGTGGAGCAGCAATGACCTCACTTGTGATTTCACCGGGACGATCGAGGAGCACACCACCGTCAGAGCCGGGGGAAGGCACCGACATCCAGTGCTGCCCATCCACTGCTAACTCCCTACGCTTGACTTTCTGGAGAAAATGGCACGAAGGGTGGGGAAGCAACACCGCACCCTCTGGTATTTGTCTTTTATGCTGTTCTTTACGTGCTTACCCATTGGAAAACCACTTGAATCACAGCATCATTTAGATTGGAAAATACCTCTAAGATCAAGTCCAACTGAAGAAGCAGCACTGGATAAGGTGAAATAAAGACCGACTTGTGCAGTCTTCATTCTGAAGAGATATTCACATCACCACTGAGAAAATCATCAAGGAATTAAAAAAAAATAATACAAGAATCACTCTAAACTCTCCAAGCTTCCATCTTCCTGGAAGAGGGTGGAGGGGAATAATTGGGATAGCATTCTATGATTTTACATCCACTTAGCATGAAGACAAAAACCTGACCGAGATGCCCGAAGCCACGGAAAGGTGCAGGCTGTGCTGACCAGCCCATCCCCGCCGGGATGCTCCCATCCCACCATTGCCTTTAAAAACTTTCCACGTTCCAGCCAGCCTTCCAGATTTACGACGTGTTTCACTTCTTCAACACCCTTGGATCAGACTGGGCTGATGAAAGCCCGATAGGTCTGTAGATAGCTTTTTGTGCAGAGAGAGTATATAAGAGATATTGCCCCCCCCCGGACACATGCACTCCTCTTCCCTCCCTCCCTTCAATGTGTCTTTTCTGAAAACTTCAGCCAAGTCCACCCGTGCCAAGAACCTTCCCACACTCCACTCCAGCCTTTGCTTTACTTAAAAGTAATTCAGAAAAACAGTACCAGGGACCACAGCTTTTGCTGAGTCTTATTAAGAGAATGAGGAGTAGGAGAAGGAAAGAAAAAGGAAAAATAGAAACGAGGAGAGGAGAGGAGAGGAGAGGAGAGGAGAGGAGAGGAGAGGAGAGGAGAGGAGAGGAGAGGAGAGGAGAGGAG
>JAAGNO010013024.1:41346-53337 GCA_033439905.1 Ceryle rudis | reverse complement strand
TTAATTTAATTTTTTGTGTGTGTTTCAGGGATAATTTTTTCTATGTTACCAGCTGCAATTTCCAGGTTAATGACTTCCAAGCAGATTTGAAAGGAATCCTGAAGATTTTTTCTTTTCCTGGGATTCTTCTTCTTGGCCTTGTGAAAGTCCCAATTCTTTCTCAATCTGCTCAAGCTCAGACTGGTCAAGCAGTTCAAAATCATCAGCTTCCTCTGTGTCTGTCTCCTCGCTTAAACTGGGCACTGCGTGTGAGGGAGCTTGCTGTGCAGACTGCAACTGGTCTTTGATGGCAGCAGACACCGCAGCTGCGATGACATCCCCAGCAATTCCACTCATTAAATTAAAGGTTTGGTCACTGCTCAAAGGCAAGGAAAGCCCTGCTGCGGACGGTCTCTCTTTCCTCTGTCTGGAAGCATGATCCACCTTGAAATATGCTTGTTCTTTTTTTCGTTTTTGCTGGATGGGCAGACCAATGCTCGAGTCATCGTCATCATTTGTCCCGGCACCATTTTCCAAAGAAGGAAATTCTGAAAGATCTCTAGCGAATGCTTCTTCATGATCACTGGGGCGGTCAAAATCTATTACAGGGTTAACGGAAGGAAACAGCGTTAGCAAACATGAAAGGCTTCCCAAAAAGGCAGACAAATGTAAAAATGCAGTTTGAAAGTGTTCCTTTGAATAAATCTGCTATTCCACAGTCTACTAGTCTTCTGTAGTCTCAACGCAGGGGAGCTTTGTGTGACATCTAAACCAAAATGGTTTTGAGGTCGTGTATCTCGTATTACAAATGACCTGGTATCAACCTAACTCAGAAAGCTGTTTTAGGAAAGTACCTTTTTAACGTGGTGTTTAGCTGTATATGAAACAGCCCATGCAAATCTTTAGTGCAGCTAGTTCTAAATACACCAACCACATAGGTCCTAAAATTTATCATGTGACAGCAGGTCTCTCAACTCTTCTTGTTCTCTGTAGGTCACTTACAAGTATCCAAGCATGTATGAATGTATTACAAAGTTGCAATACACTTGTGGAATGAGAAAAAGAGAATGTTTTTATGGTTAAATAAAGATATAAAACCAATGTTAAGACTTAATTTATAACTTTTTCCTTTCTTGGCCAATTCTTGTATTAAACAGGAACTAGGAAATGGAAACTCTACAGATGAGCGGGATTGTTTCATGCTTTCAGGAGGATAAAAAAGCACAATGTAAACAAATAAAATACTACATTTTAATGGCTGCATTAGTGGCACGATATTTGTTGCTAGAAATGTGTAAAACATACTGTACAGTACACGGCCTGCGGAACAGGCCTAAGTTAGCACAGGGGAATACTTTGGTCTAGTATTTGAATGAGAAGGTCAATACTAATCAGTTTTAACTTACTTTCTATGAAAACAAGGAACAGAAGCATTCATAAGGGCTAAGGAAATGAATCCTAAAAATGTCTCGTACATAATTTTCTCCATTTTCTTTAGGAAAAACAGGCTGAGAAGGTGAGGACGAAGGGTTCTGCTGTATGTAGAGTGGTGGCTCAAATGCACAGAGCTTTGACAGGAGATGGGCCAGTCCCTGGATGTATCCCATCGTCTTGCACTTGTGTGTATGTCCCACTTGCTGAAATGCTCCGAAGGTGGAAGAGAGTGGATATTGTTTATTTTTCACTTAGCAAGGCCTTTAAGGCAGCTTTCCCCCATCATCTTTACAGCCAAACTGGCGAGTAAACTGGGCAAGCGAACTGTAAGGTGGGTGGAAAACTGGCCAGAATACCAAGGTCAAAGGGCTGTCATCAGTGGTACAAGGTCCACCTGGAGGCCAGTTCTTACTGGTGTCTCTCAAAGGTACTGAAACCAACACTGTTTAATGTTTTTATTAATGATATGGATGACAGGATGGGGTGCACTCTCAGAAGGCATGAAGGAACTGCTGCAGGGCAGGAGTATTGGGTATTCTGGAGGGCAGTGCCCTCAGAGGGACCTCAGCAGGCTTGGAGAAAAGAACAGGCTGAAAAGGAACACAATGAAATTCAACAAAAGCAAATGTGAAGTCCTGCACCTGGGATGGAACAACCTGTGCAGCAGTACAGCTTAGGGGCAACGAGACAGAAAGCAGCTTTCAAGAAAAAGACCTGTACACAGCAAGTCAGTGGCACATGCCCTTGCAGCAAGGAAGGCTAACCACATAAAGAGCTCTACTAGTAAAAATGAAGTCAGAAAGTCAATGGGAAGGGATTTTCCCCCTTTATTCAGCACTTGAGAGCACACCTTTGGAGTACTTTGTCCAGTTTTGACCACTGCAAGACAGACAATGAAAGACTGAAATGAAACCCCTGGAGGGCCAGTGTGAGTATTAGGGGGGTGAGGAACAGGACATATGAGACATGCTGAGAAAATGTGCTTTGTTTGGTCTTAAGAGAGGGCAGCAAAGCAGGGACCACATCGTTTAACTACCTAATGGGAAGGCACACAGAAGATGGGACCTGTCTCTTCTTAAAGGTGCACAGTGGAAGAATGAGGGAAAACTGACAAGCTGGAACATGGGAAATTCTGACTCACTGTAAGAAAAAACTTTTTCATCATGAGAGTAAGCAAATACTGAAAAAGCCTGTCCAGGGAGGCTGCTGACTTTCTACCACTGCAGATGCTCAAAGTTCAAATGATCACAGCCCTGAGCAACTTCATAAAGTTGAACCTGCTTTGAACAGGAGGTTAGATGAGATGGACAACAACGGCTCATTCCAGCTTAAGATGCCATGACTGTACAATGCTGTCTCTTTACAACTTGAAATACTAACAAAATTCAAATTGTTACTTTGGCCTGTAAAATGTCATTAAGTAGTATCACCCTCCTTGACATTTACAGCTAACTTTTCCTAGAAAAGAGGAGATGGAAGACGAGCAGAACAACAAATGCTCAGATAAGATTATGATAAACTACCGTTGACCGTAAATGTTTACCCAGGCAAGGTGCTAACTGAAAGCCTGGTCTATAAAAAGTAAGATCTTAAAGATCTTAGTCTTCACATCTAATTTAGGCTCATTGCTAGCTGTCTTCTTTAGCATTCTAGTAACAAAACCTAATAATGCTTTCTTTAATTGGCTGCTTAGCAATAAAACTATTTATTTTTTCTTCCTCAGCTTTTATTTGTATAGCCTACCCACAAAAGCACTGGTATTAGAAGGTTTGCTTGCTGAAAAGTTTTGGCAGAAGAAAGAGCTAAATCTAGCACTTACTGAATGTGTCAGTTTTACCCACTACTACATATTTATTTACAGACTTACTGATGTGCTTTATTTTTTTTAACATAAGGACAGTTCTTACACAAGATGATGTGTAATTAGACAAAATTAGACAAAACACTGGAATGAATTTTAAATTAACTGTAGGAAGAAAACCCCAATCGACCAAAAAAACTTCTGTACTCAAATTCTCTAATTATTTGCAGGTAACTTACATGACTGTAATTCATCAGTGGAACAGATGAAGCCAGTACATACCATCAGAGGTGTCTGTCTGTGGAGAATACCCCTCAGATAAGTTAAAGGTCCCATTATCGGTCCAAGATACTTCCGATACATCCGTGTCAGACACCGACAGCTCTTTGGCAACAACTGCAGGACTAACCTACACGCAGAAAGGTCCCATACATGGTATTCTTACACTCAAAAAAAATGACACTGCAGGAAGCAAATGCTTAGATACTGAAAAAGGAGCCTCCTGCATGTCACAGCAATATACATTGCCTCCTAATTGCTTTAATGGTAGAAACATGAAAATAACAGGAGTATACTTAAAATACTTGGAATTGAAACATCCCTCTTTGTAGTAACTGAAAGCTGCATTATACTAAAGAAGCATAAAAAATCCCACTTATCCATTCTGAAAGTAATAGCCTACTGTAATGAAACCAGAATGAGTGCAAATACAAAATACGCATACATGTAAATAAATCCATGAACTTGGACCAAAACACCAGCCCATTATCTATAAGTCAGTCAAAAATTAGCTAAATAAAAAAATCATTCCAATTTACAAATTTATCCAACAATATTCAATTATGTCAGCTACAAATTCTTGTCCCATGGGATAGAATTTTTTTTGTTTTTTCAGAATATAAAATCACCTTCAAAGCAATCACTGTCAATATCAGGCTCTATACGGTGCTGACCAAATACTGCATAAGAATTCATATAGATCTGAATCTTTTTATATTAACCAGTGTACTGAATATGATGGAAAATCCTTTGCCATACAGTTATTTCAAATATTAAGAGAGAAAGGAGATACTAAGATTGCTCTCATACATATCCATAAAGATATTTATAGATCATATGCTGTTTTATACTATCACGGAAAACGATCACAAAAGCATCTGATGAATTATTAAGGTTTTCTAGCAATTTTTCACTTTTTTATTTTAATTTGATAAAAGTTAACTGCAATTTCAATGTTGCAAATGAAAATAGCTGCCTTTTCTATTAAATTCTAGTTTAACCATTCTACAGCCAAGGCAAAATAAATACCTTCTTAAGTTTAGCAGGCCAAAGAAACCATTACCTTGAAGGCAGAAGTCACAAATGCAGTTAAGTTACTTAGCCTAAAGATGAATTCTAGGAGTCACTTTTAAAGTATACTGCTTAGTTCAGGAACACGGCCTCCAAGGCGGGTTCAAGTCTTCCACAGAAGAACAGAGACAGTAGTCTATAGATACTCTCCATTATCTATATAGATTTTAAAAGCAAGAAAAGGCTGACTGAAAAAAAAGTCACCTTCGGACACAGAGCTGATATGTCTAATTCACTGTCATCTTCTGTGGGTTTTGTTTTTGCTGTTTCTGAAAGAAAAAAAATATTTTTTATCCTACTCATGAGAACGGACTTCCAAGTTCAGCGTGTGTTCTCTGTCACACAGCTTGCGTAGGACACCAAACTTTCACCTGTTGACAAAGTGCATCATTTACATAATGTGCTACTAAGGTGAAGAGAAACAAGGCTGATTGAGAGGCTAGATATTGATTCAAATAATCTATGCAGCAGCCTAAGTGGGAGAGATAACGTTGCTCTGAAATACATTCCAACAGATTTATTTACCTATACTGTACTTCCTGTGCAAGTCTCTGTTGCTCACCATAATGTTATCTGCCCTGGCAAGAGGTATCTGTCCTTTAAACTACACTGCTGGTACAATGCACAGTTCTAACAGGCAGTGGTAGTTATCCCAGCACATTATATTTACGGGAGAATGTGCAATTTCCTGGATAATCGCATGTAATCTTCGTTCGCAAACCCCTTCTCCTTCACACCCAGCTACCCTCCATTCACATTTATATGCAAATATGCATACAAAGCATCTTCTGAAGTCTAGTACAATGTTGCTCCTTACTGATGAACAGTGACACAAATTTCTCCTCCCCTCTCCGTCTGAGGACGGTCTCATGAATATTTTTAACCGACATAAGCTGAAAAACACAGTCCTATTCTTCTTGGTCGCCTATTTTTGCTACTTGCTACTTCCTCTCTTGTGCCACTACAAGGGTTTGTGAACCCATGTGGTGAACCCAAGTGGCGAAGCGAGGTAGGGAACTTGTCCGGGTTAAATTAAACTGGAGGGTGAGAGGCAAGAAAGAACAAACCTAATCTCAACCATTTTCCCAGAGCTGGCTTGTGAAATTTATGAAACAACAGTCTGACCTCTCTCTCTGCCAGTTTCATTTAAAGGTAGAATAAGGTATGAAAGAAAATTTTCAGTACATTATTCCTTACTTCCAACAACTACTGCAATATATGTAAAAGAAGGGGGAAAGGCAGATGGTTCCCCTCACCGAGTCTAGGAAGAGCGCACTGTATCAGGAATGGTTACCAGAAATGCAGGTTTTAAGGAGATAAAAAAATCTACTGATGTAACCCTGACTAAAAAGGGTAAAGCTACCTTCAAGTAACGTGACTACATTACAACGGTTTAATTACCAAAACTGTAGCATATAACAAAAAGCAAACTAAAGATAACATTGTTCATATAAATGTCTTTAATGAAATAGCTTTAATACTAAAAATCTGTAAGTTTCCAATGTTAGAGAGATTTTAGGTGAGGTAGATGAGATTTTGTTTTAAACAGATTTCTCCCCTTTCTAACTAAAAAACTTGATTAATTCATAGCTATTATGCTACTGCAATTATTACATGCTTATTGAGTATTTGAGGAAGAAAACAAATTCTTGTTGCCGTTGGGAGTGAAAATGAGGTGGATTTAGATACTGTAACAGTCATTTACTGAAAATTCTGTTAATGTACTTATTTTGTGATCTTGAGTGAATTTCTCTCCTGGATAAGTCTGCCTTATCTAAATAGAGTTAAGCATTGCATACTCAGAGTGAGTAGTTTTTCCTGAAAACCTACAAACAGTACATTCTGATCAAGTACAAAGAGAACCATCAGTCTTGCCTTGTTTCCTTCCATGAAATATTTTTTTTTTACCAATCCTCAGAGGCCTCATAGACATTGTCACTCTTTACAAAGCTAAGCACAGTAGCCAGGTTCAAAGCAAGATGTATCTTTACAATTGGCTTCACAGGACAAACCAAACTGTCTGCAAGGTGAATAAACTTTTCTCTGCATGCAGAAATACACTACTTGGGACTATACTTAATTACTCACCAGATCTCTCTTTTTTCTTCTGGTTGATATATTCCACTACTCCAAAATCTAGTTTCATCAGAACAGTCTTAATTTTGTTGCACACTTTCTGTCCAAATTCATTGCACTTAAGGAAGGGACATAAAAAGGCACACAATACTGTGAGAAAAATGAAGACAGAGAGAAAAAGTGTATTGAAATTCTGCTTTATAAGAAGTTACTCAATAAAGCTTAAACGTGCATTTGCATAAGGTAACTCCTAATATAACCTACATATGTCTGTATGTATGTGTATGTATATCATAGAACAGTTTGGATTGGAAGGGATCTTTAAAGGCCATCTAGGTCACCCCCTCTGCAGTGAGCAGGGACATTTTCCAACTAGATCAGGTTGCTGAGAGCCCCATCCAATCTGAACTTGAATGCTGCCAGGGATGGGGTATGTACCACCCCTCTGCGCAACCTGTGCCACTGTTTCACCACCCTCAGAGTAAAAATCTTCCTCCTTATACCTAGTCAGAATCTCCCCTCTTTTAGTTTAAAACCATCACCCCTTGTTCTATCACAACAGGCCCTGCTAAAAAATTTGTCCCCATCTTTCTTTTAAGCCCCCTTTAAGTTTTGAAAGGCTGCAACAGGGTCTCCCCAGAGCCTTCTCCCGGCTGAACAACCCCAACTCTCTCAGCCTTTCTTCATAGGAGAGGGGTTCCAGCCCTCTGATCATTTTTGTGACCTCTAGCTCCAACAGGTCCACATCTTTTCTGTCCTGAGGACTCCAGAGCTGGATGCAGTACCCCAGGTGGGGTCTCACCAGAGCAGAGTGGCAAAACCACCTCCCTTGACCCGCTGGCCACACTCCTTTTGATATGGTCAGCTTTCCAGGCTGGAAGCACACATTGCCAGCTTATGTCTAGCTTTTCACCCACCAGTACCCCCAACTGGGTACTCTCAGTCCCTTCACTGATACTGGGGGTTGCCCAAACCTGGATGCAGGACCTTTTACTTGGCCTTGTTAAACCTCATGAGGTTCACATGGGGACACTTCTCAAGCTTGTCCAAGCCCTCTGGATGGCACCCCATCCTTCAGGTGTGTCAACAGCACCACTCAGCTTACTGTCCTCTGCAAACCTGCAGATGTGTGTAAACTTAACTAACTAACTAAATACTCCCTTATACAGAAACCAAATAATGAACAAACCACATACACAAATCGTGATGGAAAAAGAGACTATACTTACGCAGGACATAGGAGAGGACAACTCCAGGAATGTAACTTCCCACGACAGTGAAAAATGTACATATACTGCAGACTAGCAGGCAAAACTGGCAAAGAAATTAAAACTGGCCATTAACACTTTCGGTATTTAAATATTTAGATTGTTTTGCAAAAGAAAAAAAATTGCATACTAAATGACATCTAGAATGCAGTGGAAAATTGAAGTTTCTTAAAATAAAACTAGGAAATTCTTTAACACTCCTAGTGCAGATAAGTATTAAACAGCCCATTTTGGCTAATTAGGATGTACCTTCTCTTCTACTATAGAAATATGCTATTTTTATTCATTTATTCTAAAGGCTTAACAAGCTCATGGTTATTGCTAAAATCACTAGAAATTACTTCGCCTTCATTACACAAGAAAAGGCTGAACCGTTGGTATGCAAGAAAAAAACCAATTCAGTAACTGAAATGTAAATTACGATGTGCACTTGCTGCATGCTTACCAAGGCAAAAAGTCCTTCCTGTAAGTAGCTCTCTCCCCTCTTCTGTTGCTTTGTGAAGCTATTTTCTCTCCTATGCTGGCAAGCATTCTCTTGAAGCTTGCTGGCTATGCTAATGCTACGCTACGCTACTCTACTCTAGCATCCCCAGTAACAAAATCTACTGAGCAGAATTGTCAATGTAAAACTTGAGATGTGGCTTCTGCTGTGACTGAGTCATACAGTGCCTCTCTCACAACTGCACAATGCAGAGCACAGAACTGATCTGTTGGAAGTTTACAGAAAGAATCCATTTGCTTTTGGAGTTGAATTGCAGCAAAGTGGTTATTTCCAAGAAATTTCTGCATGTAGGATTAGTGCCTACTTTGCTTGTAATTATAGCAGTAAAATAATGACACGGTTTAGAGAATGAGGTCGGGAAAAGGAAAGGAAAACATCTTGTCAAAACCAGCTTTTCCAAATCAGTATTAGATACGTCGTAACCTACAGTTACTGTGTTATGTTACCACGTGACAAAATTACAGGATTGCGTACACTGATACCACACTTCCTTACCTCAACAGACATCTACTTCTTTCAAAGATAGCTTTATGTTCCTAAACATTTAACATCTTTCTGTATAATTTATTCATCTTTGAAAAGTATTTCATCCTGTTGTTCATCTGTTATTTCAGTCTAAACTCCTAATATTTGACCGTGGTTACTACATTCTATTTGCTAACTGTGAAAGGTCTGTTTTCAGGAAAGATTTTGTAGCGAAGTTAATGGAGATGAAAAGATCAGAAAAAGCCTCATAACCTCTTTTTAAATTGCATTTAGCAATACAAACGTAAAAATAAAATCTACTATTGCCAGGATATACATCTACATAATTTATATTTTAATTTGGAAAAGAAAGCTGCTTCACTTTTGGTTAGAATTACATAATAATGTTCATCTTATTTGGAAGGAAGAAACCTTACTCTTGTTTGCCCCTTCATGAACTGGGTTCTCCAACTCATTATTTCCAGTAAAAATACTAAACCTGCCAACTACACCTGTACAGAAGAAAAATGACCACAACAATTCTCTTCTGTCCTGTAGTACTGTCTTGTAAGTATTCCTGAAAACTACAGTTATTTTGGGGGGAAGGTATGTTTAGGAACTGTACACTTTTTCTGCTTTTTCAAGTTTTTTGTGATGGCTTAAATCTCCTTTCCATGGAATGACTGGTGAGGTGCCAGCAGCTGGAAAAGGAGGGACTGTATTGCCATAAACTTCCCTGTGAGCAGCCTCGGTTACTGACTATCTACCAGTGTTCTCCACAGCGAAGTTAACAGAAGCTCATGGCTGAATGTATTATAATGTGTATTTTGTTCTCCTTTTTTTCTTGCTTGCTTGTTTGTGTTTTGTTTGTTTGTGTTTTTTTTTAAATCTATCTCACCTTTTATTTAACAATATTGAACTGATTGATCTTACTGGGGAGCGCTTACCTTGCCAGGGTTTTGTTCCTTGAAGTGGGACATTTCTTGAAGAAATACAAATAAATTCATCAGTGTTTCTGAAATGCACTGATTTATTCTGGGTCTGTAGTCTTGCCTGGAATTGATGACTTTCCAGCTGAGTGAAACAAACAGAAATACCCAATAACTTCAGTTATAGCTCATATGAAAGTTCAACCTGGTTGAAAGCATCATATTGTAAAGCTATAGCCTCTAGCAATTCAGTGGCTACTCCTGTGCTACAGAAACCTGTCCTTGTTTCCACAGATTTTATATTGGGCTAATTTGATTTTTAAAAACCCAAACCTCTGCACAGGAGTACCAATTCTCAGTCCATACAAGCAATTATGGAAGAAATTATTGCTTATTCATTCAAGCCATAGGAAAACACTGAGTTCAAGGCACAGCTGTCATCTTAATTAAGCAACTGAACCCCACATTTTTTTCTCAAGATTATGTTTTCTTAAAAAAACCCCAACACAGTACTTTTCACTGACATGGGCTGGACATCCACACCAATACATTTAATGTCATGCATATAATCCTTGTGCTTTTTCTTTCCTTTTATTTTTTTATTCTCGTTCTGCAAACTACGATGATTCATAAGAGACTGTTATCCAACTTAGAAAAAAAGAGAAATTGTTCTTGAAGTCTTGATGTTTACATTCCTTTCTTTACTGAATTTTTATTTCTAAAGGACTGTTTCTAAAGCTTAGCTTACGACTGTTCAGTCCTTTCAACGCAATGTTAAGAACTGTACTGAAGAATTGCTAGGAAACACGAGAAAGTTTATGTATCTGATTTGGGGCTAGTCAGCTTAGACAACATCCAGTGTAAATGATCACATCGTAATACCTTTTTGGAGTGGACAAATCATCCACACCAAGGACGGATTATGAAAGATCAAATGAAAGAAAAAACATATACAGGCTGGCCGATGTCACATCAAAAAGGTAGAAAGTACAGATGTACCACCATGCAAATACTGAGAATCTGAAGTAAATTCTGCACTGGTTTTACAAAGTTATCTTTCACATAATTCACAGCTTTGATCACCGTGAATACAAGTAAATCATAAACAATCCCACAGTCATTTTACACAGACACATAATCCAATAGATGTCCAATGCATTACTGCATTAATAATAAACATTTTGTCATAGGTGGATCAAATCACAGCATAAATCAGAAACTACCTTATGAAAAAAATGAATATACAAGGGTCAGTGTGCAGCAGTAAGGACAAACGAACAGACTGTCAGATTGAGCTGCCAGCATGTATTTCCAATTATCTGCTCTGCCATTTAGCTACTAAAACACCACAAGGCCCTGGTAACAGTTCTTCTTGTCATTCAGAATGTAAATGCTCTCTGATAGTTCCCTGGGATAACTTAAATGTTAGCAAGCATCAGTAAGTGCCTGATGAGATTTTGCTGTTCAGATTTTACCCTGTACGAATTTGGTGTTCAAAAGTAACTTTTAAACATATGCTTTAATATTAGGAATAACAAGAAAGATTTTTTTTTTGGTAGTGAACATAAGATTAAAAACAAATTATCTGTCATGACTTGTAAAAATATCTGTAGTGATGTCCTGGTTTGAGTGAAAACTGTGTGGGTATTTCCTGCTTCGGGCAAAGGCAAACCTATTCGTGGGACTGCTTTTGCTCAAGGATCTGGAAATACTTGGTGGGTGATGATGAAAGATGGTGAAGTACAGTGTGTACCGCAAGGAAGTGTAACTCTGGGTGAGAATACTCGATTCAAAGCTGTTTATTAACTGCATAATATTAACAGTATTCAATAAGTGTCTTCCAGGACAATATTGTGGTGATAACAGGAGCTAGCCTCATCAAGTGGCGTCCAGTAACCTCTTGAGATGAATCTGCAACCTGTGGGCACGAACTGCGATGAATTTCATCTTTTCTACCCTGAGAGACTGTTACAACAGATGGAAATCTACCATCATGAACTAAATGAACTTTTCTGTAGGAAGAAATGCTAACTTAGTGATGGATATGACGTAAATGGTATGGAATAAGTGGTGGAATGTCATGGTTTGAGTGAAAACAGAACTAATCCTGTTCAGTGATTTTACTTTTCAGCTCAGTTCTTCTAACTGACTGCACTGTCTGAAGTTAGCAGCCTGTTTTCCCAGGCA
>JAAGNO010013024.1:15522-32381 GCA_033439905.1 Ceryle rudis | reverse complement strand
CTTCCTTCCTTCCTTCCTTCCTTCCTTCCTTCCTTCCTTCCTTCCTTCCTTCCTTCCTTCCTTCCTTCCTTTTCTTTTCGTTTTGGGGGGGGGTGTTCCCCCTGTGGTTTTTTGCTTTTGTTTGTTTGTCTGTTTTTTTGTTGATGTATTTTTTCCTAAATCCAAATTTTGAAATAATTTTTTTTTAATTATCTTTCTTCTCAGCTGATAAGATTTTCTCCCATCTTGATTAAAAAAGTAAAGCACAAGACATTTATCAAGGAAGGACATGATGCATATTTTTTATAAAACTGATTCAAAAGACAAAAAGTGATTATGATCTGAAAGCTTTTTTTTTTCCTTTTTATTGTGTCATGCAGATTGCTGTTTTCCTGTACTGAAAAATATACAATTGAACAAAACTGAGATTGAGCTAAATGTTTTTACTGAATAACAATTAACACTTTGGTGGCTATCAGTAATGAATCAATATTCTTCAAAAGCAAAGCAAGAAAATGCTACCTACTGCTACAATGACTTTTAAACTATGTCATATATAGGGCACAACTTAGATCCCTGCAAATGGAAATGCGTAGGCGACCCCACCCTTGCAGAGATCCAGTTATGCCACTGGGGATCCATTCACCCCCACTCATCCAATTAGGTGACCATACCTTAATATACTGATCTACAACAGACAACCAGAAATGTCTTCTGTATTTCATCTATCTTAGAACAACACATTGACATACATATTAGAAAAACATCCACATAAATGTTCAAATTTAAATATAGCCAGAAAAAATCAAATCTGAAGCTCACTTTTGATCCTTGTTATTTCCTACATTTGCCTCTATATTCTGGCATTTTGTTAACTAACTTAAAAAAAAAGTCTATTTCCACATGCATGGAAACACTTTTTGCAATACGAAATACTTCAATAACACTATTTTACAGCCAACATTTTGATTAGCATCAAGACAGTAAAAATTGCTATGGAAAGACCATGTGGACTTTAAGAAACGGAGATTACAAACTCCGTCACAGACAAACATCAATAACACCTACTTTTAAAATATCTATTTTAAAATCTGTATTGCTAAATTTAATTAGTGTATTTATTTCACAGGAATATGCTGGATCATATTTGAGAAAACAGCATTTGTTAAACTGTTATGAAGTTTTAGGTCCAACTGCTTTGTTCTTGTCCTGACCATTGGTTTTATAAGCTAATTAAGATAAAAGCTAAACTTCAGAAAGGCAGGCATACCTCAAAAGGACACAGTGCCCTATCTCACAGTAATGAGTTATGGTTCTGTCAGTAACGCAGCTCCAACCGAACTATTTGTGTCTCTGACATTTTGAGGCTTGTAAGTTGTGCCATGGTTGAGAAAAGTGACTAGGTAGAAACCACTTCCCTCCAGCTTTAGTTTAAGTAACACGTAAGAGCTGTACGATTTAATCTCCATGCAGACCTTAAGGTCTAATACTCCTCTCCTAAGAAGCCTTAGGTGAGCATTAGAGGTAAACCCCTCAAGAATTAGAACATCTGTTACAGTGCAGAGAAAACTGATCTTAGGCTGAGAACTCGGGAGCGCACACAGATTAATTACACAAAGCCTCGGTCCGTACTGCACTGCCCGAGCAGGCCATCAGAATCAACGTACTGTACCTTTCATCCTGTCCCAGATCCTCACTGTCTGGCATTTCAGATGTCAAAAGGAATTCTCTCTCTCTCTACCACTCTAGATAATCCAGGCAACAGTCTTCTAGTCTGTTTTGTGTTTTAGAAGTAACAGCCCAGGCACCTGTCCTGTTTGCTGCTGAGAAGAGCGCTTCTTGCTCAGAGAGCAAATGTTTACAAGACATCCTAAGTGCCTGCTGGTCTTGAATGAAGTTCAGAGAGTTCGCCTTTGATTGGTCAAGGCTATAAATAAACAAGTTGTGACTCACCTCACACTCTATGACAGGGTGTTTAGTAGCAAGCACAGCCAAAAGCAAAACAGTTGTTTGTTTTTTTTTTTCTCCTTCTGGTCATGTGAGGGAGAATCACCACCCAGTTAGTACATTTTATTTTTTCCTTTCCACTGGAAATCTTTCTCAGTATCTCCCATTTTTCTGAGGTGTAAGGGAGCAGCAGCCAAAATGAAAGGAAGCCAAATGACACAAACATTAAAGGAACACGCTTAAAAATATATGAGCAAAGAGCTTACCCTACCGGTAAAAATATCCCTTTTTTCTCCCCACAAAGTGTCAGTCACAAACTGTCAGAAGCAGCAAAATTGTACTCCACTGAGTAAATTCACAGATGAAGAAAAAAAAACCCTTAGCAATTCTTTTTTAAGTAATGAACAGGAAGATAAGTTTTCAATAAAGAATAACTGCATTGTTTTGACGTTCTGATTACAAGCTGGTCTGCCACAAGAAGTCTTAGCTACCATAGGGGTATCAGCAAATTGTACTGGGAGAGCCCTCAAAATCAAAGTATGCCAACAAGAGGAGGTTTTCTGCCAAAATATTTCAAATGCCTTTGTGAACAACCTAAGGTGAACTGACAAATTCACTTTCCTCCTGTGGCTTTTTACTGTTTGCATGACAAGGATTCTGTCACTCCAGCTACACCAGCTACATCTTTATTAATTTTCAACACCCCTGCAAGCTTATCTGTGCTGATGAAGCTTTGTCACGCAGCCCGAGACTCCAAGGATCCCATACATACATTGTTCAGCACATTGCTCAGCATTGCTCCTTCACAAGGCTTCCTTCTTCCATTACACCAATGGTTCTCAAAGTATTTTCAAATATATTTTAAACATGGTGGAAAGCTGCTTAACTTTCAAAACTACAAAGGATTGTATCCTTCTTAATTTAATATAAAATACTTCAAAAATGACTAGTAAGATTTAGACAAAAATTAAAAAAAATTCCCAAACCATATAATCATAGATCTATTATTTTAAATTGCATGATTTATATTTATCATATGAGTTTTTTAAATTAATAAAATTATCTTAATTTAGAGGAAACAGTAAGAAAACAAAGCAAAACAGGAATCCTGCCTGTGAATGACAACTCCCTTAACTGTTCTCCCAACATCCCAGTTAGTTCCTTCTTCCTTTTCTTTATCTCATCCAATCTTCCGTCTTCATACCTTTCCTCAGTCTTTCACAAAAGATGTTCCGCCTGAAGCAATTTAATCATACCGGATATTTAAAAGAAAGAAGGGAGAAGAAAATGAGGAGTAAAGTCCTATGTCTAAACTACGCAAGGCAATATGTAAGTATGTATTAATAAATGTCCTGCCCTACTCAACAGAGATGTTCCATGGTCACCTGTATCTGCATTCCAATATCATCCTCTCTTTTTTCCTATGTTTTTCTACTTCTTGTAGCTGAAATAATTTAAGCTGAATTTCCTTCAAGCTTAGTCTGAAAACAACAGAGGCTGCTAAATCAAAAAAAAAAAAAATTAATAAATTTAATGATTTTGTGCAACAGCTTCATTTCCAGATTAAAATTCCCAAGTCCACTAGTTAGGAAATAATCAAAACAAATGACTGAAATCTGCAAGCACACAAAAGCAGCATTCAGATTTTAAATGTAGCATCAAAAATGAAAGCAGGGAAATGTAAACCCCTTGTGCAACTTGAATTGCTTTTGTTTGTTTACATGCATTGCAGCATAGTCTTACATAGCCACATCTATTTACTATGCAAAATACTTTTTTACAAAATATTCCCTTCTAATGCATTTGATGATCACACTCAGGAGATGAAAAGCTTTCAGTACCACATCTATTCATGTATTGCAGTCTTGGAAATTGAAACTCTTCAAGTATGACTTTGGACTGTTCATTTTTTTGTCACACTCAGTATGCAGTGCTCACCACTACAGCAGAAAAATGGTTCACTGTTTACAATTCCTTAGAACTCTTCCCCGGCCCTCAGTGAGGTGAAAAGGATTTACTTATTGATAAGCAAGTCCTGGGAAGAGTAGGTTCAAAAGTCCCTACCAGCTGAGTACCTAACTGAAATGTCAAGGACCTGTTAACTCGGAAGTAGAGCATTTATTAAACACTTCCATACTCATAAAGACTACCTTCTACTGATACTGCTGCTCATCATTTTTGCAAATCAGACTTTGTAACAGCATGAGAGCATAATTAGCCAAACCGCAATTACACTGAAGTATTTTGCTTACTCTCACAAAGGAGACTAGAAAATTCACCTCAGTTTTTTGATCATTCTGAATTGTTCTGCACCCAAGGGAATGAGAGCGTGTATTGGCCTATCTGGAGGTTTCCAGCAGACTGGGCTCCAAACTATTTCGCAGCTGCACAAGATGGAATAACCTCTCCAAGTACACTCGGGTGGAACGGCAGCAGGTAAGCAAAACTACTGTACTGAATCAGGCCAAAGGGCTTCTGGCATCTCCTACTGTGTTTCAAAACTGCAGCCTAGGGAAAAATGCATTGCTGCCTTCTCCAAATAGTCTTCCAGACTCCCAACTTGTGGCTCATGGGTTTCCAAAACCAGCAGTGAGGTCAGTATTTTTAGCTCTGAGTGTATTTGCTGTCTGTGATAGCACCTGTAACATCTTGTGGCAAAGACTTCTACAGCTAAACTACATACTGTTTGAAAATAAAAAAAACCCCAACCAAACCCCGCCCACTTTTGTTTGTTCTGATCTGGCCACTTCAACTGATTTCTAAGAAGTCTCATACTGGAACAGATGACAGTCATCCCTCTAGCTTTTCACAGCTATTTATCATTTCTGCAGACCATTACTATATTTGTTTTGATGGGACTGCAGAATTGAAAGGCAGAGCTGCCTAGAAAGGAGCTTGCCTGGTATTAGAATTACTGTAAGTCCAGTTTAAACTTTTTCATCATGAAAAATTCAAAGTGACTAGAAATGACAGAATGGAAGAAGGAAAAGCTCTTTCTATACCCATGTTATTTTTAAGGGAGGTTCTTACTTTCTTGTTTAGTTGGAGATAATGCTACAACTTCCTGAATTGCAGGGGATTTCGGTCAGTCTTCTCTGTCCCATCTAAGTTCCTTCTTACTACCTTTGAGGCCTCAACTCACATGACTAATTCCTGTTCCTCTCAGCAACCTCCTTGCCTGAGCTGCTATCTTCCAGCCTTGCTATATCTCTCTCACTTCTCAGATCCAGGATTTTCTGAAATTTTCCCTTCCATTGGTTCCTCAACAGAAAAAGCAACCCCTTCCACCTTACAGTGAGATCTTCCCCCGAGCCTGGTTACTTCTGAAAGGATAATGAAAGTGCTTGACTTTGTAATCAAAAGGAAAAAGATACTATTGAACATGTTCTGCTCTTGGTCAGCTCATTCAGCTTTAAAAGCCCTATTTGCTCACTTGTTTCAGGTATCTAAGCTGTTGCACACCTTCAAACATTGCCGTTCTTATCCAAACTCTTCTTATGTTTACTATAACCGATTTAAGGTGGGAGAGACCAGAAATGTACACCATTACTCCCAGTGAGGACATACTATTGATCTATACATTTTAACCTTTGTTGTGAGTTGTTCCTGATGCTCTGTTGGCTCTCATTACCACATTTTTACACACAGCTTTTCAGAGTACATCGTCATCTTTATTTGAATAACTTTAAGAATCAATGCTTAATTCTGTTCATCTGCAACTAAACAGACTTCTCGACCGTTCTCAAAACTCCCTTGATAGATGGTAAGGGCTCTCTTTGCCATCAAGTATTAAAATACCCTAGAAGATCTGCTGGCATGAAGGTCAGACACCAGTCTGACATATTGCTTGATCAGGGAATCTTACAGATTTGGACTGTGTATCATACTTATCAAGTAAACTGCCTTCCCCACCAGGGAAGTATAGACATCTAAGTGAAATCTTCCTTTTACGGGCACACAACAAAGGCATCAGAGGAAGTCACCAGCAGAAGAAAGAAAATAAAAATAAAATTAAATAAATAAAGCTATGTTCCTGCAAGAGACAGGGAAGCAGCCTTACTCAGTAGCTGAGAGGATCAGAAATAGTGTTGGATAAAGTTTTACAGACTCAGGTACTGAAGATACTCAAGAGCTTTAGCGAGTGAAAGGAAGCATGTTGTCCACGTAGTGTGCAAGGGGGATGATCTGGCATTGCATGGCAGATGGTGTACCCCACCCAGTCTGAAAGCTTTCAAAGACGCTGATTAGCCAGCCTGTGGTACACTTTAGCTGGTGAACCAGCTCCAGAACTAGGCAGAATCACTGCCGCCTTCTATGTCTCTCCTCATCTAAAAGGAGAGTAAGATGATACTTTCAATGTATAACCCTGTTCTAATTATTCAGCTCTGAACAAGTCTCAATTCTAATAATATGGGTGAAAAATTATGAACACCATACCGTACACCTAAAGACATCCTAAAAAACATCAGCGGATCATAGCAAAAAATCACCCTCAAAAAGAACATCTAGCTCAGTTCCTATTTCCAGAAGGAATGGGAAGTCTAGCATTTCTCTTTTTATGCTAACGTTTTCAGCAAAAGCATGTGTCTAAAAGTTACCAAAATTGCCAAAGGCGTGTTTAGGGTTAAAACTAATTTGGAATGCATGTTTCTGCTACTGAAGAAAAATTTCTATTAATAACATACATAAGTCCCCCAAAACTGAATCTTTTCCCCTGCTTTTTCGACATAGAAGACTGGATATACTGGCTGCATTTGTGTCTGTGTGTGCAGTCCTGTGTACATTTATGTATCTATAAGCACACACAGAGAGAAGTGCACATTTTACTGTACTTCATCAATTTGAAGTGCACACCTAATTTTCCCCATATTTTCAATTCCAAATTTGCTGTCCCAATTCTTTCTATGTATAGTTGACTTAAAATTGCAAATGCTTATTATATTTACTTAGCTTTGAGATCTCTTCATACACCATAAGGTATACACAGGAGGCTTATTTTAGAAGAGAGGAAGCCTTTCATGCAAGGGTAAATGAAAAATCAAGATAGACTTTCTGAACACGCTCAGTTCTTTGCTGGAGTATTATAGCAGGTATAATTCAACCTGGTAAGCAGCGTGGCAAAAAATAAATAAATTTAAGGTACCTACTGTACACAAAACATAGTTTTGTCTTCATCTGTATCTAGGACTAGGAATGGAAAAAACCAAAACAACCCAACCAACAAACAAAACACCCCAGTATCTTTCAACAGTCAAAAAATAACAAAAGCAAAACCAAAAAAAAAGCGCTCAGGAAATTTTTTTCTCTCT
This sequence comes from Ceryle rudis, assembly GCA_033439905.1. Lineage (NCBI taxonomy): Eukaryota > Metazoa > Chordata > Aves > Coraciiformes > Cerylidae > Ceryle > Ceryle rudis. The sequence continues at coordinate 25,146 of JAAGNO010013024.1, read as the reverse complement.
TCGTGGAATTCTGTGTATTATGCAGGAATCTTCTTTGTACCTGGATGAAACAGCTAACTTAAAACATCTTCTTAAATCACAGGCTGCATATTCAGAAAAAACCAAACATCATTCAGGTTTGACATAAAAAAAAAAAAGCAATGCAACATTCAAAAAGCTTAAACAAGATACTGCATGCAATAAATATTTAGGGGGCAGAACAGAGCACTTGAATATGCATTTTTAAAGAACCATTAAAAAACTGAGTATGAAAGCAAACTGACTATCAACAGACACCAAAACCTGCTTTGTACCAGCAACAGTGAATTGTCACTGTGAGGTTTTAGTGTTTCATCCTAAAGCGAGCATAATAACGTGCCATGGTGCATGAGAGTACTCCCGAGTTTTCAAGCACAAGCAGAAAGAGGAGTTAAAGGAAGTAAGAGACACTTCAATTGCAGTTTAAAAAGCAAATGACTACACGTTAGTCACATAAAGACAACAAATATTCCCCCGTTACAAATACGATAGATCATGCTGGATTTGTGTGACAAACGGAGAAGAGCTGGAGACAGGGCAGTAGAAGATCTTACCACTAAGGGTGAAAATCTGAACTGCTCTGGGACTTTTTGGCCATGGGATCTTGTTAAACAGCTATAAAAGAAACATATTTTGGAGGCAAGCCCCACCACACACACCAACATAATACATCACCTAGCAATGATCTAAGCATTTTTTAAAGATAACTGAATAGATTTCCAAATTTTTCAAGAGACATTTTACATACTGGTTCATGAAATTATTTTATCTTACTATACACATTTCCTATTTACCCCAAGACCTACAATGGTACTTAAGTATTAGTTCATCTATAATCATGATCTATAATTCAATAAAGTCACATTAAAATACATTTTTTTTTCCTAGGCACACGTTATACAAGATTTTGAAACCTGCCCCTCCACCTCTCTCTCTTGGTTTGTAGCAATCTGAATCTGTTTCTTCTCAGCAACTGCCTCCTTCCCACACCGAAAAGTGATGAACTATATGAAAGGCAGACCAAATACCAAGAGAACTGTACAATGAAATCGTTTTCATTAAACAAATTGGTCAAAAGACTAAAAATAGTTAAGAATGCATGAAGACTTTAAAACAATTTTCAAAAGTGTTGCCAAGAGTTAAAGTACAAACCTAAAAAGTTCATTGTGTTACTATTAAAACCAGCACAAAACAATGCAAGAAAAGCAGACTGCCAGCAAGCTACCAAGAAAATGAGAATATTTAGAAGACAATTCTGTACATAGTTCAATTAAGAACATAAGAAGTCATTCGGCTACACAGAATCTCTAAGTCAGGACACTCAGAGCCTCATACTGACAATGCCTATGTCTAAGAAGGCTTTGCTGGTACGCTCACAGTTTTCTAAGACAACCCACCATTCCTTTGATGCTGCTATCATCCTATGAAGAAGAGGATATGAGCCAGTTTTCCAACTAGTCAGCTAACTTACTCTTCAGTGCAATGTAAGACAATCTCACCAGAGAGTGGTTAGTGCAACTGCAAGCCATAGCAAGGTCAAAGTCCAGCTTACCAGTCCTGAATTAGACCTTACAAGCTTAAGGATGAATAAATGCAGGACTTCAAGTACCTTATAATGTAAGCACAGCACACAGTTACGTATTATTAATAATTTTCATTGCCGTCAACCCTATTTTTATGTTCCAGCTCAAAGAGCTAAGTTTTTGATTAATATTCAGAATCGCTAGCCAAACATCTTCATGCTAAGTATGATTCATCTTGGTTCCTTAAGGGCAACAGCTTTTTTCAGTGCCTATATAATGAAAGTGAAAGAGATTACTAAACTGTTAGCTTATCAACTTACTATCTGTTGAATACAAGAGATAAAGTCTCTAGTGTTTAATATGCCTAATGGTAAAATTATATTCTATCCCTTTAAAAGGAGCTTTTCATTAGAATTGTCTTTATTCAGTCTCACTGTGGTAGTATATAAAACTGTGCAAATGTAACATAAAAAATATTAAATCATCACTAATATGACTCAGTTTCCAGGCCATATTTTTATCTGATGAAGCAACTGATAATTTGTGTGCTATTGCCAGTGCTTTCTAAATCCAACACGTGACAACACATTAGCAAATCTGATGAATTATAATGAAAAGTATTTACAAACTAAACCAGATCAGGTTAAAAAAATGTTAGAGGGCATGCTGTTTTAGAAGGAACATATCTGTGTATGCTGATCAACAAGCTTGATTAATAAAAATAAATTTAAAAATATAGGAACACTTTACCATGTTACCATTTAATCTCCCATTATAGTTCTACCAGCTGGAGGGAGAAAACAGACACATAATCTTGTTAACTGTTAACATGAAACCTTAAAGAAAATAGTCCTACATAATATAATAACTAACAACACAGAAGGGCAGGGTAGGCAATGAGAATGTGATAATTCATACATGTACACATCTGCAGACTAGATAGGATGGTTATTTCTGAGATGCACTAATAAAAACACAACAAACTTTATCCTGCAGTGACTGGTGTGCCAAATTTCTTACTGGAGTTTCTCCAAAGTAAGTACTTGTCAAATCACAACCATTCTGCTCTTTTAACATCCAGCCCTCTGTGACATAACTGCAAATTTAAAGCTATGGAGGAGGCCAATGAAACACCATGCAGCTCCACAGAAAAGCCAAGACTGCAAAAGAAAACTCACCGTCCTCCCACAAGCACACCTACCCCCCAAAAAACCTATCAAGTTAAATGGCTTTTGGGCTAATACTAATCAAGAAAGGTTCGGACTAGGAATGATAATCAATGAAGACCTGCAGCTTAACCCATTTGTCATCAAGGGCACAGGCAGATCTGTGATTTAGAGGAATACTCTGAACTGGTTGGGTGAGTGCTGCCAGAACACTCAGCCCGAAGTGCTGAGCAGCTGATAACCTTAGCCCTGCCTTGAGAAGATGATAATATGCATGACATCTTGCTGAGAGGCTGACAGCACTAACGGGAAGCCAAATTAACTTCAGTTAGCTAGACTTTTGTCTCAAAGTATAAAGGACGTAGGTGTTCCTTTCCCTGTTCCTTTACTACTAATTTTTATTTAAATTCAATCCATGAAATCATAAGGTGATTTATAACGTGTCTAGGACACCTCGTTTCGCACAGCACAAGAGCAGCTCCTAGCACCATTAAAACTTCCTTTCCCCTCATATTTTACATACATCTAAAGACTTCTTAAGAAATCTTTTTGTTCAGCTGTAGAAAATATATTTCAACAGTACATTTTGCTGCCAGAAGACTGAAAAACTAAACTTTCAATTTAGGATCTTCTGAAATTCTTCACAGTCGGTCCTTGTCTTCCTTTTGCTGAACAATCTGGTACCTCGGGCAGGCCTGACCTGCTGCCACTATTCGCTGCCTTTTCAGTTTCACTTAGGAGTCCATTTATCAGAATGGATCCAGCACAGAGTGCTGCAGGACTCTTCTCCGACCTTCCAGTAACACAAAGGCTCGCCATTTACTCTCACTGCTCTTCCCTGTGTTCCATCTGTTTTTTTTATTCATGGGAGCATCTTCTCTCATACTCCAGAGTTACTTACTTGCTTTTAGCTAATGCCTTTTGGAAATTCAACTGGACTACATCAGTCTCTACACAGCATTCTGTCACAGTCTTCCTGTCTGAAATTTTTAATGTAGATTTTTAAAGAATGTTAATATTTTACTTTTAAAGTATTCAAAAAATTTTTTTACTACTTTCATATTGCATATTTTTATAATTACTGTGAAATTCTAAGCATTACCTCACACTGTGAGCTGACCTACAGTAACATCAACGGCTGCGGCTCCATCAGTGGTCTATTAATTGTAAGACAATCCAAGCAGTCGGAAAAACGGCCGAACTTCTGAAAGAGCACCATTCTCCTTATATCAACTCTAAGCTAGGAAAAGGAAGTGTCATATGGTGCCGTGACCATAACATTCAGGTGGACTTGAGAGAACTTGAGTGTTTTGTGCTACAGTAAGTATTTATCTCTGAAAAGTTTTATTAAACTGGTCTCCTGAATATGTCTGATCAATGTATTCAAAGAGTGGGAAACTTACAGAACATGAGAAACATAATGAGTATATGCTACCCTCTAATTGCTCAGTGTAAAAATGAAACGTGTAGCTTTATAGAGCTGATTTCCAGTGCTAGACTCCAAAACATCTTGCAACATTAAGCAAAAAAAAACCCCAAACAACCTAAGGATTAAGTCATGAAATATAGTTCAACAGGAAAAACCTGCAATATTTCTTCTGCCAGTAAGAAAAAAGAAAAAAAATAGGAGACTCAGGGAAGGAAGGTTTGCTTCAAAACAGCTGAGCTGTTTTACTCAATTGTATGTTGAAACATCTGAAAGAATATATGTTATTCTGCTGATAGGCTCACATGCTCCAACAGAACTGTGTGCCAGGACATTCCTTACTAAATTAGTGACTAATCAGATGTTGTGCCGGGAAACACACCCTCACGTGTTACAACCACCCAGGCGTCTGCAACATAACATAACAACAACAAAAAAAAGGATCTATGACTATAGGTTCTCATGCCCCCTGTAAATAATTTCCATCGTGCGTTTTGTAATCTAATGCTTCTATTTGGCAAACCAGATGCAACTAAAGGTCAAAGCCCAAGAGCTATATGAACTCAACTCTTTGATCTTTCTCTTGACTATCACCATTCTAAAGATTCCAAACAATGATGTCCTCTTCACTCCACCGCAATAACTAGTACATATTTATAAATACCTTGTTTCATTAATCATAAATGTTTCTTGTTTCTTTTATCAAGTTCTTAACTAAAATTGCTTGTTTTTTTCCTTCTTATTACTCTCAAATTTCCATTTTAGAATTTGAAAGCTTGACAGGAATTAATTCAGTAGGCCATTAGGAGAGCTGCACCTATTTTCTCCTTGGGAAAACCAGCATTTCTCCGAAACTGAAAATGTCATTTCTATATTCTTGCTGCATACCGGGGGCATATTGCATATGGAAAGCTGTGTAGCATTAGGGAATTCTTAATCTTTGTTCGTGTTGCCGAGACGTGACAGTACAAAACACTATTTAAATAATTCACTTTCTCAAATCACATAATAGTATGGAAAAAAAAAATCTTAGTATACAGAGAAAACGGAGAGATTCAGTGACTTGGGTTTCAGGTTCTAGAAACCTTTGCATTGTCTGCAGAATGACCTTAAAGCTGGTCTCACAATGAGAAATCAATGCTTAGGGACAACTGGCCCCAGAACCACTCCTGTACAACATGTCTATATATTCTTATAATCAAATTGATGCTGATTTGTGTGTCGAGAAAAAAAATTATCTGTGACTGACAACAAACATGATGAGCAATTATGGAAATGGGAAGACAAATGACTCCTGATAAATATACCTATGGAAGCTTTGGGTGTTTAATTCAGTAAGTTCTTTGTGCAGAAGAAACCCTATTCTTCTCCTCAAAATAATAAAGTAACAAAAGCAAAATTTCTGCCTACAGTAAACAGACAATATAGACCAATATTTAAAGGGGAGGGGGGGGGATTTATACTTGCAGAAGAATGCCTGTTTTCACATTTTTGTGTTTGGCATAAGCTATACCATTTGTTTTTCAGGCAGTCTTCAGTGATAATAGAAAAAAATACAGAACACGGTTAAGCTTGTTAGCTGTTTTTATGGAGTTTTTTTATCAACTAGGATTTGGCCTGTTTAAGAAAAGTCATTCCAAAATTGAACAGTCCATTTTTTTCTTCATCCTAAAAGCAGTCTCACTATTTAAAGTAACACTGGGAGCTCCCTGAATGCTATAGTTTATAAATACCCTTTAAGATGACAAGTCAAATGACTTCAGGATTGCAAGTTATCTCTCACAGTTGTTCAACTGTTAAAATGGAAAGCGGTAAGAATAGAATAAAAATACCCATGGTGAAAATGTTGCATGTGCAATGGAATAAACATAGGGAATAGGACACGACTGTTTTAACATTAATCTTTCAACTTAAATTTAGTCTCCATCACTTAGAAAGGTCAGTTTTGTGAACTTCTTTCCTGATGAGCAATTTGTGGTGTGTCATACTGTTCAAAACTCCATACTGATCAGAAACGCAGTCTTCCTTTACTCATAATCTCTCTGGTACTTGTTGCAATGATATTATCAATGCCTAAACCAGCAGAATAATTCATGAAACCCTCCTAATGATATAACAAAGAACATTTAAAAATATATACAAAGGGTGAAAAAATATGAACATTACATTTGGAAGCAGATCAAGTTTGCCTGTTGAGGGAGGCAAGCATACCAAATCAAACGGGCTGTTCCTGGACTAGGCAGTAGTTAAATTTATTGTACGGTATAACCTCACAGAGTTACAAAAAGGATGTTTTGACTGTATGTCAGTTTTCTGATCTCTTTAATGGTGCTTGGTACCTTGCTACTCTAAAGAAAAGTACCACTGCTTGTTAACCAATTCAAAGATACAATATGAAGCGAAGGTCTTTTACTAAGCCTGCTTAAGGTCGCAGAAATATTTTAACTAGAAGATATCCTTCCTAACTCTAAGAGTTGCCCTTAAAAAAAGGGTATTATTTAGAAGGAACTGACTTTTTCCAGTCAGTGCTGTCTGCAAAGCCTTGGAATACAGTACCTCCACTTGAAAATAAGGAATTGCACTCCAACCAGTAACCTAGTGTTACTTCTAGCATACTGATATGCAGCTGCTTCTGAACAGTCAGCACTACAAATTGTGAGACATTGGACATGGATTTCTATCATAAATGGAGAAATCCTAGATTATGGAATACTTGTTCAAAAGTCCTTATGTGTTAAGGATAAAATATTCAAGAGGCAATTCATAACCTAAGTTCAACATCTGAGTTGAAGTACACCTGTCTTTGACAGAACATTACTTTTTGGCTGACATTTTATAAGAGTATGTCCAAGCCTTTTGGATCCTTCAACTGGAATGATCTCTATCTAGGATATAAGGGGTCTTTGTCACCTTCCCCCCACATACACTTCATTCCAAGTTTCACTTTCTTATTGAGGAAATACCTGTCAATCACAACCTTGGACAGGTTTTCTTATAATACATTTTAGGCTGGCAGCCCAAATAAGAGTACACCTTTCTGTATCCTGCTCCTGAAGCATGCTGTTTATAATAAACACTTTGTAAATATAAACAAGTGGGGAAAAAAAACCACAACAGAGCAAGGGCTTTACACTGAAAGCACAGTAATACTCAGAATTGACAGCAATGTATAAAATGTGTCTGCAAGCAGCTGACAATTTCCAAGCACCTCTGAGAAATAAACAGGGAAAGAATAACAGATGTTACAATTAACATGAGAAAGCTCATCTGCTCAAAAATGGTCAGAGAACATTTTCTTACATTCAGGAGGTACCCAAATATTGTCCCTTTTCTTTTATTTCATTTGGGTTTTGCACCCTACAACAAGCAAAGATTAATTTCTTGTTTCAAAAGGGGTCCCTAAAGAGAGACATAAAAAGTGATCTGAGATGGATGATGCCAACACAAAAAAATTCTGCATTTTTCCAGATAGTTTTTCTATAGAGATAGATGTTCACAGGCTTAAGAAATCAACCCACAAAGATGAGACAGATGAATACTTTCAGAGAAGTTTGTAGCTTTCATTGTTTTTCCAAAGTGTGGCCCACAACTCAACACAGAAGCAAGTATGTTTTGTTTTCCCAGTAATTAGACTTTTAAAGCTTTACCTCTGCTGCTGAAAACTACTGGTGCCAGTATTGCTGTATTAGTAAGAAATGTGAAACTATTAAAAAGTGAAGGATACCTCCACCCTCCTTGCTGAAAGCTTGGCAAATGGCACACAAGTGCACTGTACAAATCAGCAAACTCAAATGCGGCACCTGCCATAGTTGCTCTTGCCTAAGACCAAAGAGTAGATCTAAGCACTTGCTATTGAAATAGTGTAAAGCTGAGAAAGGGACTAGTGGCATGGGAGAGCTCCAGGGTAACACTAATTATTTTGGTGATTTTCTCTTTCTGAATCTCTGGTTCACTTCTCTACTAACCTGCTTGATAGAATTTTCTGTATTTGCTTTATCACTTTCCTTTCAATTCCCATGAGTTTTCAGGAGTTGTTTTGTTTTCTTAGTGCTGGGAACAAGTGGAACTAAACAGAACTAGAACGCCTGCAGTTTTACGTATCTTGTACTTTATGTCTAGTTAATACCGTGATCAAAAGAAACATTTTATCATTAGAAGAAATGCAGCAATAAAAAAAAAAAAAAAAAAAAAAAAAAAGGAGAGACAGCCTATATGACAGTAGGCAGCAGCGAGGAGGGCACATTTGTTCCCCAGTGACGATAATATGGGTAATACGTGACATGCCAGTGAGCATGACACGGAGCTATCAGAACTGGGTCAGCTCAGAATTAGCAGTTCACAGGTTGTTCACAACATACAGATCCCCCTGGCTGCGCTCACAGACACCTTTAATAGAACTGCATTTTTAACACCTTGAATCCAGAAGCAAAACTCTCACGAGGAGCTGAATGGCGACTGCAGCTCCATACGTCAGGAAATTAAAACACGGAATGGAGCTGGCTTTACTATATGTTGAAAATCATTGAGGAAAAACTGCCTTATGTTTAAAGAAATAAATTACGAATAAAGGCTGTATTTCTATCCTCCCAACATTACGGAGCTAGCATTTTTCAACTGTGTGAAACGGTTAATTTTTAGCCATGAGTAACAAAGGAAATTAATTATTGAGTCACTTTTGCACAGGATGCAGCATACCCTGCAGTTTACAAAGGGTGCACTTATGTCAGGTATTTATTTCACATATTTAATCATGGATGCAGTGACTTCACTTGAATAAAAGTTTACTAAACAAGCAGTGCAGTGAAAAAGGAGAATGTCCCCAGCAAAATATCAGTTACTTGAGCTGCAATAGCCTTAGAGAATAATAAAGCTACGCCTGTGAGGCATTTACAAGACATTTATGGTATACAGCAGAAGTCACCTCTTCGACTTGATACTGATAAGGCCTCGGTTTGAGCACTGTGCTCAGAGCAATACAGATACTCAAGTATGAATGATAAAAGTTTCTGAAAACGTAACTCATGACTCAGCAAATTTTAAAGTGGCTTGATGGAATATATCTCTTGCTAAAAAAAAAAGTTAAAGCAGCCTCACTAAAACTCTGCTCATCTTTTGTTTCCACCTTTGCTTCTTAGAGATGTTTCTCTTTTCTTGCAGACACAATAACCTTTAGCCTTTATTTTTAGCTAATAGGGACAGGAGGCAAGTAAAGCCTCCAGGAAAAGGTATGCAGTATTTGTTTGGTGGTAGTAAAGATGCTGACCAATTCCAACATTTTCTCCTCATCACCTCCATAGCAAAAGGTGAACTGAGCATCTTGAGACAAGAACAAGAGGAAAATGTCTTGTGATGGCTAAGGCAGTACCATGTTATAACCACGATAGCAGGCCTGGCTTCAAAAGTTTACAAACCACACTATGTGAGAAGAAATCAATTATATACAGCACACATTGTTTCTGGCAAATGTAAGAAGAAAAAAAAAAAAACAACA
>JAAGNO010013024.1:0-15422 GCA_033439905.1 Ceryle rudis | reverse complement strand
ACTATGTGAGAAGAAATCAATTATATACAGCACACATTGTTTCTGGCAAATGTAAGAAGAAAAAAAAAAAAACAACAAAAAAAAGGCAAAACAACAAGCCAAAGGCCCCAAGTATTACTAGCAGTGAGATACATAACGTCTACAAAGGCTGTGTCATCTCCTTCATTTCTGCTCCCCTTGAACAAAAAAAGAAGTGACCAACCAAGAAAACCCCAAGGATAAGTGTGCAGGAAAATGTGTTAAATGGTTCTCAGACTAAGTGCGACACTTTTGCCAAAGTTACAGCCTTTCTATTGAAGTATTTTTTTTTTTTTGTTCCTGTAAGAAAATGAACACGCAGCTTTTTACTGGAATGCTGATTTTATTGTTTATCAAATACAAAATAAAACCCTGAAAAACACCTAATTAAAATAAAACAAGTGAAGAAGGAAATTTGCACCCTGAAACCTGGTTTTATGTATTTATCTATTGCACTATATTCTGCCCTCTGTGTTCCTGTAGGTCCACAGGAAGTTTTTTCTTCAGTCTGTTACCAGATTTCATGTAGTTGCGTACAGTCATGGGAAGAACGGATCTCATCTGGATGATGAAACCAAGACTAAGGGACTACACAACAGAAATTGATACTGCTAGTCCCATGTTTTGGTACTGACTGGCCCACATGACTGTCCTTGGCTTACATCAGCTTTTTTTCCAATCTACAACTTCCAGGAAATGGATTAACAAGCATGAACCAGAAACACTTCTGTTATACCTTTGATTCTGTTTACATTTCCTAATGGAAAAAGACCTCTTATTTCCTAATCTACTCATCTGCAAAGAGTTCTCTTTGCAACACCCTGAAAGACAGAACATTTTGGAGATACAGTTAAGCAGGATTAATATTCTGCTTTATAATAATTATTTATTATTACTAAAGAGGATGTTATCCCTCAAGGATTAATACCCTCACAGTTTCAAGAGAGATCTGAATACACCATTGTACTGTGCTGGAGCTCTTTAGTGATAACATGACGAGTTTTTTCCATCGCTGCCAGTGATGTATTAGGAAGAATTCTGCACAGGTACATTATGGAGTTATGATTAGATTAAAGAGTGTGGGTATTTTTTCTTCTTGGAATTTTAAAAACACATTGTGTGAAGCATGTCAAGCTCTGACTGGTGCTAGCAGAGAAGAACATTGTTCTTCAAAGAGTGATGACCACTGCAATGCATAGAAACATCTATGAGCTGGGCTGATGCAAGTGTGGTATTTGTGCAGGTTGAAAGATTAATTCAGGTTTTGGAAAGTTATGACCTGAATTTGAAGCTGATTTGTCACAACACTGGCACAATAATGGAAATTGTTCTCTACCAAGCAATAAGACTCTCCTATAAGCAGCCTTTGATGGCTCTGGGAGTCCACAAGTATCACCACAGTTAACTCTCATGAAAGGAAATCCATGAAGGAGGGACTGGAGGAGAGGGGTGGCAAGAAAACACCAATGTCCTGGGCTTGCACAATAACCTCTGTGCTTCTGTCTGTAACCTTCTGCCAGTGAAGGCTGTTACCTTCAAAATATCCCAGCTGGCTAACTACGGAGCTTCAAGAGAGCTTCAGTATTAACCCGAGTCCTAAACTACTTCAATAAAGACAGATGCCAGTTAAGAGGTGCAACCAGTAAGTGCCCTTTTTTTTCTTATCATGTTCTTGTTTCTTCTTACAAAAGTTTAAGTTTCATTTTATCTGATCCTATGGGCAGCAATGGACAAGACGTCCTGTTCAGGGAGCTAAACTTTCTTAATTTTCCCTCCTTCTGGGATCAGAATAGATCATCCAAGTCTACCTGGGAGAAAGGCTCCCCTCTGGGAAGAAAAAGTCTTCTTTCAAACTACAGGAGAACCTTTTTGGGACTTATTTTCACAGCCTAAGGAATTATAACCAAGATGCCCAACCTCTACTAACGCAGTAAGTACCACACACCTGCTGCAGTCTCTGCATCCGGGAGCTTCACACCATCTCTGGTCAGGAAAGTCTCTTAGAAGTCAGCAGCTTTAATTTGTTTAAGAAAAGTATAAAGCATAGCAGGACCTGAAAACTAGCTATGCAGAGCTGCTAGTTTTCACAGCATTAACTCCTTTCTTTTTGGTTTATTCTCTTCAGTTACTCTCTGATGGGCATTTTAAAGGACTGCTGCTTAGTCTCGTCTCTTCTCAGGCTGCAACTGATTTTTTTTTTTTCTTTTTTTCAGACTTGCTATGAAAGGATAATTTCGAGTAAATATTAATTTGACCTCCTTAAGTCTGATCACTCAGGAAATGAGGGTGTGCCACAATTCCTATCCATGTTTCAATTCATCTACTAGCTCTGACTAGAGAAGCATTATGCTTCAAACTTGCTAGGATAGGAAGAAGCAAAACTTTATAAAGAAAACAAGTAACTTCACAAGTGGCATTCTCCAGTGCTCCTTTAACAGTTGTTATCTGTTTTTTAAAAAGGCAAGATACCAGAAGTATCTTGAGAAGTTCTTCAGACACAGAAGCAGATTCAGAAACAAAACACGCTACAGGAACCTGCTTCACCGAGAACGGTTCAGGATGAGATCTCATCTTGCTTCAGTTTGAAAATCTTTAACTTAAAATACTACTAAATAACTCCATTAGCAATAAAAGCACAGGTCTTCTTATATAAGGTCATTTTACACGGGAGGTGACTAGCATTGTCCATTTCAGTTACAGCAAGGAAAAAGCAGTGAGGCTATTCTTCCTTTAACTAGGAGGACCAGAAGCAAGTGCAACAAATTAACACTATCTTTATGGAAGGACTCTGATCTCTGATGCTTGGAGTGTATGTGCAGCAGAGGGGATGTGCAATGCACATCAATGTTGAAAAAAGCAAATTTCTGAACAGTGATCATCAGTCGTTCACCCTCCAACGACCACAAGCTTTACTTGCAAAAATAACAGGACACAGCATATCATTTCACTACTAGAATCATCATAAAGCTGTGCCACCATTCACGAAACATCCTAATGTGATTAACTTTCAAAAACAGAATAACAGAACACAAAGGTAAGGCAAGAAATTAGTCTATTCAGATGATTTGTTACTGCCTGACTATCTATTTTGATAAACTAAACTGTCTGTGGCAATGCTGTCTGCCAGGCTCTAGAACTGGTCATTTATGCAGTTAAAACATCAAACAAGCTCTTGGCACAGTTTTGGCACATGCCAGCTAGCACTTTCCCAAACAACCCAAGGTAGTTGGTTTGGAACAGGAATCCCTTCCAGCCCACACGGGGCCATTCTGCACGGACCATAAGGCAGCTAAATGCTCCGGATAGGGACAGAGCTGTTTCGTGCCCATGGGCCATGACACCAGGGAATGATCACAAACACATTTCATTTACTAGAACAGCCACTGCCTCGCATTCAAAGTACCACGGATCTACTACATTTTTTTTCGGTATTTAAGAGCATGTGATTCTCTGCTGGGTAGCATTTGTAGTAAACATGCAGTATGGGGATATGTTTAACACTGCTTGCTTATATTAAAAGAACATGAAACCAGTTTTTTCATATCCAACCTTGAGTAAAATGAAAAGCAAGCATGCACCCAGCCTCAGCACTTTAGAGCACTTCTCATTTCAACACAATCAACAGACACATTTATATTAGCATTCAGAAAAAAAAAAAAAAAAAAAAAAAAAGAAAAATCCACCCAAAGTGCAAACAAATGTAAAGTCTTATATGAACTAATTAAAGTTCTAAATGAAAGCTAGGGCACAACAGTTGAAATTTCATTTATATTAAATAACCTCACTGAAAGCTGCCTTAACATCAGCGGACTGTGAAGTGTCTAAAGCAACATCTATTTTTAAAGAAGGTATGCAAGAGCTAGAGAACTGCAAACCAGTAAAGAATCATCTCCGCTCTCTGCAAACTGTTGGTAAGTCTAACAAAGGATACGCGTGCCCGTCCTATGGTACACTGTAGACAACATCACATCACAAACCTGTGCTTTCAAAGAGTAAACCAGCTTGTAGATGAACACTGATAATCCAGAAAAATTCACCTGGATTTCTGAGAAGGCTTTCAGCAAGGTCCCTTACCAAATGCCCTTACAGAGACTGCGAAGTAATGGGATATAAGAGGAATTATTCTGGTAAAGATGGAAACCAGCTGCAAGGAATTGCAGAACTTTAACCAAGAATCAGTGATCTGCTTGCAAAAAGACAGATGAAATGTGAAGAGATTCACAGAGAAAATAAAAATAATCTGAAAGTCACATGGGCTTTAAGCTGACATTTACTATCCAGGAACGCAATCTTGAGATGATTATATATCCATAAAAATAACAGTTCAGAGCTCAGCAGAGGTTAAAAAAGCCAGTAAAGCATTGAGATTTATTTTAAGAGGAAGAGAGAGCATTCTTATGACAATGTGGAGTCCTATGCCAATGTGTAGTCCGAGGATCACCCTGAATACCGAATGCTATTTCTAATTCTAATTCTTCCTCCCCAGATAAAAAAGGATAACAGAAATGAAAGAAAAGTGCAGAAAAGCACAATAAAGAGATCAAAACTACCCAGAACTTGTTTTAGGAGCAATTAAGTAGTCATGAACTGAACAGATAGAGGCTTATAAAGTCACCACTTGCTGGAGAATATTGAGAGAGTGACTGATCACTATTTCTTCCAACACAAAAAATAAAGGTAGGAAGGGATGAAAAAGCTGTTGTATAACAGTACACAAACACACAGCTGGGGTCACAAAGCCCATCGTTCAGCTGTGGATATCTGTGCTACAGGGTGCTGCGAATAGCAGAAGTTTTTAAGAACAAAAGCAATGAAATAATTTCATGGCAGGTTCACCTAGACCAGCTGAGGGGTGGGAAGACACCACTTCTGGTACATAGAAGTCCTTCAATGGGAAGCTGCTGGAGGCTGGGACAGTACACCAGGAGGCCTGTCCTACTTTTATATGCTACCTGAGGCCATTTTTCTTCTGGCTGGCCACCTTCAGAGAGCAGATTCTGGGCTAGATGGACACAGGCTGACCGTATGTTCTTACTATTGAAAATTATTTTACACAGAGATATACAATGCTGTATTGTATTACCCAGTGGCAGATGCTATGGTGAGCTCATCAAATTCACTTTTCCACAGTCTGTATTGGCTTGCCACAGAACAGTGAGTCAAGTCCAAGATTCTGGACACCTGAAAACCTGAACCCCCAATACTTAAAAGTACTACTTATAGTCTTCTCATGAAAATCAGCTGTTCTGGTTTTGGGACCCAATGAACTGTGGAGTGAGAGAGGGGAAAAATAAAGTCTCAGACTGCAGAATTACTTTTCACAGAAACAAACGGCAGCTAAAAATCTATATTTCCTTCCACATAGCATTGGATTGCCTGTAAACCATTTAGAGACATAGTTTATACTGCAAATAAATTAAATCAGTTATTTACTCTACACTAACAACAGATATAAACATTTGCCTGTGGAGTGAGACAGCCTAATGGCAAGTCAACAGATGTCACAATTGTTGAATCATTTCCATTCCTGTGAATATCTACTAATATTTATTTGAAATTATATTGATAAATTACTTGTGTTGGCTATTACAGAGATGAAAGGAAACCCCTCAAGCTTACCTACTTTAGACAGCACTGTATAATGACGTTCTAAAAGAAAGTTACCTTCTTAACCAACATAGTATTTTTCCCTAATAAACAACTTCAAAGAAAACACCAGTTCCCCGAAAATACAAAGCATGATAATCCCACTGTAAGAAAAAGTGGGTTTATATGTTAAGATAACTCAAATCAGAAAAAAATACACTTTCTAAAAAGTTATTAAAAATGAAAACTGATGAACAAGCAGTGGTAAACTTGGAAAAAAGCTAACATCAAAATAATTCAGTTCTATTTTAATTAGAGGGAAAATAGTCAAGAATTTAAAAAATAGTCTGCCTATAAAAAAGAAAGTATTAAATAATATACCTACTTGCCAGTGATGGTCCTCCAAAGCCATGCACCTGCAATTGGAGGAATGCAAGATGAAATACAACGCACAAAACCAGAAACAATACTATTATTTTTTTATTTATTTGTAAGTAATGTTCAGATTTGGGGCAAAGTGACTAAAGCAGTCTCTGTAACAGTCAAAACAGGAAAGGTGTATTAACTTAAGAGTAACGGTTCTTGAATTGCTTTCCGTAAACTTAAGATACCTGTTTAAAATGTAAATGGAAAAAAAATCACTATCTTCTATTGCTACATTTTCACGTGGATGGAGAAGACAACCAATATAACTTATTATGCTTTACATCTACAAACTGACAACCACTTTCTACATTCCTTATGAATCTGTAATAGTCTTGCCATCTAGTGGTTGGCTGGAAGTGTGAATGAGCTACACAGAAGTGTTACACTGAGAAGATTTTTTCTTCTGCTTTTTGGAGTGGACTTCATTGATTTCAAGTCACTACCACAAGATTTCTAGAGTACTACTACAAGAACCCGACTGTTCTTAACTATGTACAAATGCCATAGAAGACATAATTTTTCTTAAAAAAGTGATCTATAGTAAAATAACCATTCCGTAAACTGGGAAACGCGGGTCTTCCTAGCCTCATCTCTGTGATGAGTGGTTAAATAATCACATAGCAACAGGAGTGAAACAAATGAAGATGGGATGGTATTCTTACTCTCGTATCTTGGATTTGGTCAATACAAAAATATTAGTAATTAGAGCTACAAGAATTTACATAAATCACCACTTTCCAACCAGTGAGGTATTCATAGTGGTGATTTATATGACACAGAGCTTAAAAATCACATTCTGCTCAGCTTTATAAGTTGGCCTCCTCAAGCAGGAGACAGAATGGTAATGAAGACTCCAGAGAAGGCAATGACAATAAACCACACTTCAGAATAGGCTACGGATAACTGCCTTAACTTAGCAGGGAACTACAGGCTTTGATAGTCAGAAATGACGTGGTAGTACATCAAAGACAAATACTATGCCTCTCTCACATGTATTTCCTGCTCTTGTACTTATGCTCAGGTGACTTTTCAGACACGGTGCAAGGAGATTCAACATCAAACAAAAGGCCAAATAAGACACTTTAAATAAAATCTTCCTGACAATGAAAATTACAGACTAATGATGAGCATTCTGCCAAAGAATTTTCAAGGTGGTAATAAAGTACAGGACAGGAATTAAAAAACAACACCAGCCCAGCCAACAAACTCAGAATGCCTTTCAAACTTGGGTGTATTCACATAAGTCTTTGTACACACTGGAAAGTAAACACTACATGAAGTAGACAAAAATACTTCTCCCTTCCTATTTCAACTGTGCTAAAATAGGTCATTTCTCAACCTATTTACAAAGTTGACCAAACTGTATTTGGTCTCCCAAACTTTCCAACAATCTCATGATTAGAATAATGTCAGAAGTAGTACGAAAGTTTAGGAAAAAGGTATTTTAGAAAAGAATGCACCTAGCAATTAAGAAAGAAGAATGATTGTCCACTGGCACCAATTATACTCATGCTAAACCCAATCTGCTAATGGACTTCCTGTAAAATAAAGCAAAACTTAATTGGAAAGGCTAATAGATCATCAGAGATACACTATCTCTTTTAGAAATTAGCTAATACTTTTTACAATAATCATAATATTGAAGTGGATTCAGGAACGAGCTAACATGCTCTGAACTGCAGGTGTTTAAGCAAGGAACTCCTATCAGTATACTGCCTTACCTTTTATCCTGGAGAATACCAAATCCTTTATTATCTGAAGAATTAGCACTCCGAGTATTATGAGAGAAGTCAGATGATATACTCTCCAAGGCGTCAGTGCAACAAACCTAGAATGTCCAGAAAAAAAATGTTGAATACTTTTACATTTATTGGAAGAATACACAGACTGACAGCTATTAGAAATGAAAACAAAAAAAATAGATTGATACTATGTTAGTTGAATTTAGTTTGTTCCCACAACCTTTCCAAAGGAAGCAAACATGGAGAGCTCCAAGCATGACAAAGTCTCATTTAAGAATGCAATCGTTAAACATAAATTGTCTGTAATAGAATTTTGTCCATAGGTTTATTCAAGCACAGAGAAAGTATAAAACCAAAAATATTACTGCATATAAAACATTATTTTTAAATTTAACTGCAGTTTTATTAACATAAATTGTCTTGGTACAACACATACAGAAAAGGTTAAACATTTTGTTATGTTTCCTATAGGACCAATGTTCACACAATATTTTTATACAAATCATTCTTTCAAATGCAAAGATGAGATAAAACTGTATCATTCATGGCCTAATGCTCAAACTTGTCTTCATAATGAGCTTTCATGAATTTTGCTTTCCATTAGGTAATTTTTTAGAACATGTCAAATCAAACAGACCCAGGCTCAGAATGTATGATTTATAATCTCACGCACTGCTGACTCTACTATCCAGGTGTGTTTGCAGATTAGCTCTTCTATCTGTTATACTGACAAATGTCTTAACTCACATAAAAGAATGCAAAGAATAAAAGAATTAAAATTCAATTATATATATAAACAAACTGCAGCATTTTAATAGCTTCTTTCAAGCACTTTAAATCAGAGATCTGAATAAAAATAATGAGCACAGTAGTATCTTTGTCAAGGTAAAAGCGGTAACAAATAACTCAAAAAAAGAACCTGAGGATTCTCCAAACCAGTAAGAAGCCACTGTTCAAGGCAGTGGATCGAATGAGAATGCCAACAGAAACAATATCATACAAAGCTGGGGGGTTTCCAAGAACCTTCTTGGATTTGAAAACTGGGCAACTGGCCAGCCAGATTGCTGCTGCTGCTGCTGCTGCTGCAGAGATTCTTCTGCAACAAAGAAGGGGAAGGGAAGCAAAAAGGAGCAGCAGGCAGACACGCTGAAGTTTCAGAAAACTGCTCCAGTAGACCTTGCAATCTTCTAAAAACAGGATTGCATCAAAGAAAATGTCCATGTCACTAATTTTCATATTTAATACAAACTCATAATGCCTAATCTCCCTGAGCAGACCAGGATATGACTTCCAATACAGATAAGCTCACTCTCAAGTTTTTTTCTGAATATGAAGGGTTTCTACCTCTGCAGAGTTTGAATTATAGTCTGTTAAAAAAAAAATAAAAGAAGTATGAAATCAGTACCTTTGTATAATTTCAGCCAGCTCAGAAAAAAGAATAGAGATGTGTAGAGAATAATCATTACAAATCAAGTTTTTTCAAAGCTGCCCAAACATAGTTCTGTAAGTCAAAACTGCTACCAGCTTTGCATCATGGTGTCCCACTATCTTTCTTGGTAATTATCTTATGTAAGCATTAAACATCTTTGATTCTGTTTAAGTTCAACTGCACTGAAGACTTTGTTTGGCCTACTTAACTTACTGATAATGGAGGGAGAGCTGTGACACTGTATGGAAAAATCAACCGAAGAATTTTTCATACAAGCTCTAGGCATCAGAAGTTCATAAAAAATGCAGACCTTGCCTATTCTACAGGCTCTTTTTGGTGCTTGGGCATTGATATTTTACAGAATCAAACCATATGCCCTGATTTAGCCATTACCATTGGCCAGTCCTCAATGGCTTCAAAGAAATACATCAGCGCTGAAATGTATATATGCATGCATGTGTGCATACATATACATACATTTTACTAGTTCTTTAAGACCAGATGTTTACTAAGAAGGTTTAGTCTATCTTTCAAAGAACATACGGAACATGTTTGACCTACTTTACACTTACAACTAAACCATACTCCTAGTTTCACTGGAATCACACCTGTCACCCGCTGTTAAAAACAACTGCACTAATGCGGACGAGGATTAGACACAAGGATTAACAAGGTAGCATCCTCTCTGAAAGATGCTTCATGGCATTCTACCTTCTCCATACAGCAGTTTCTGCTCCATAGCTTTTGAGGAAAGAAACCTGTAATCTAGTTGGAGCAGCTAACGTAGTCATCAAAGAAGGGTTCTTCAGTTACTCGGAGAGCTCTGAATTGTTCAGACTGGACTTTCCGTGCTGTAACATGACCAGGTGTCACACTCCTGCCTCCCTGGCTTCACTGCTGCTTATTTAGACCGTGCTGCTTTCAAAAGAGCCCACCTCTTATGAATTCATTCCCAGCCAGCGTGTGTCAGCCCTCAGGTGCTCCAGCAATACGGATTAGAAAAACTGTTTGCGAGCCATATGTCAGAGAGATCTACGCCCTTGAAGCCCTTACTGGTCAGAAGCTAGTAAGGTCCCCTTGCAGGGTTTTTTTTGGCATATGTCTTTCACAACCTTATCAAAAGGCTAGTCCAACATGCTGGGATGTGAAAACCATTTATTATGCTAACAGTGTCAGGATTCAAAATTCTTATAGGAATTATCAGCATGATGCATAGCAACCAGACCAAAAAGTTTCAGTGGTACTTTTGCTTATTATTAGGATTTTATAAGGGGAAAAAAAAAAACAGAGATTACTTAAGTATTTCTAACACACACACAGATCTCTGACAAATCTGAAAGGCTCTAGAATGACATCATCAGTTACTGCACAAAAATATTTCTGTTTAGTAGCAGAATCAATAGCTATAGTTACTCAGAGAACTTTTATGCTTTCTTTTTAAGCAAGAAACAAAACAGACTGAAGTTCAAATAGTTTGATTTTTTTCTACGGCTGTTGTGGAAGTAAAAACCATTACTGGAGATATAAACAAGATTTGTCTTCTCATTAAATTTGGCAGTATTTTGAGAGATAGGGGCTTTATTCTTTCTCAGAAAGCAAAGACTAAAACAATGTATAGAATTATGCATTTTACATATTGACTTCAGCAGTTAGCAAAACAGCCTGAATGACAAGGGAGCAAGAAACTGTGCTGTAGACAGTGTGGGACTGGACAAAAATGGTCATGAGGTGTCACAGTCCCCAGCACTGCCTGAAACAGGTATCCCCGGCACACACGAAGCCCTCACTCAGACACAGCTCTTGGTGGTAGGATACAGCCATCTGGTTTTGGGGCTGCAAGAAATGCCTCTCCGCTGGGGTGATGGTAACAGTGGCCGTACTTGTGAAAGATGTCCTCTGGTTAATGTATGTATAAAGGCAGTCAAGTGAAAGAGCTACTGGAAGCAATAAGCAGATGGCAGACCACTGTGGAGTATGATCTCCAAAAACTTCACTGGCTAAGAATCTGAGCAACCTGGTCTAACTGGACCTGATTTGAGCAAGTCAAACTAGCTGACCTCCTGTGTCCTTCTGACCTACATTCTTTTATATAAGAAGACTATAAGCTTCATGGAGTCAAGCCTGCTACTGAACTCCACTGTGGGGAAACTGAGAAACTAGGTTTATAAAATTAAATAGAATAGGTATCAACTATTGACTGTTAGGCTAATTAAGCACTGGTTGCCCACAGAGGTCGTGGCATTTTCATCTTGAAGGCTGTCAAAACCCCTGAGCAATCTGTCCTGAATTAAGTACTGATCTTTTTTGAGGTGGAAGTTGGGCTAAAGACCTGCCAAGGCCGTACCAACCTGAAAGGTATTTTCATTCTATGACTATTTTAGTCTACTACAAGTGGCTGGTAAATTCTTTTCTGTGAGATGCTGAACTTGGAACTTTAAAGCACAGCAGTTTCTGTTTCTTGGCCTGGTAGTACTGCAGCTGGACTGAAATGATTCTAAACTGCACAACAAAGAGCCAACACTTGATAACTGCCACAACTAAAAGTCAAAATTCTTCAACTGTATAATGGTAACCTCTTTCTATTGCAATTTCAAAATAATACATATATACGATACTACATACAAATAGGAGATTTACTGAAAAAAGAGTACACCATTCTGAAACTCCACTGAGAGCTATGCTACCTGCTCTTCAGCATTTCAGTCACCTTCATTTCTTCCTATCTACAATTAGAGTACAAGATAATTTCCTTAAATCACATAGCAAGTCATGCTTCTTTTAGCGTCACACAAATAAATACATATTGCCATTGACTTCTATTGCCTATTCACAAGATGACAAATTTGAATGTGACCTTTTCAGTATTTTGACAACTTCCATATTTGGCTAAAACATTATGTTTAGGTTCAAGAATTGTGCTCTGACTAAAAATAAAAAAACAAACCAACCAACCAAAAAAAAAACCCAAAAAAACCAACAACCAAAAAACCAACCAAAACCAACACCTCCCAAAAATAATAATAAAAAATAAGAGAATATCCTTTTGACAAGCTTCCCAAAGACGTGAAGGTTAGATGGAAAGAAAAAATGGGACAACAAATGCAGCTGAAATCCCAATGGCAAAATACAGACTGTACATAGTAGATCAACACATTAAAACTAACAATCAGGCCTAATCTGGTGAGAGAGCTCCTTCACTTTCTCCTGGAGGTAATATGATCTAATATTTCATCACCTAAAGACAGAAAAGTACCCTAATGTACCTTTTCCTTGTCTTTTCTCTAACTCTTCATAGCATGGGACGGCCATATGTTAATATTGGCAAGATATGTTAAGTAACACAACAAATCATCCATTAGATCTTGTATCAAGAAATAGCCACCTCCCAGCGCTGAGCTCCTGGGACAACTAACTGCAAAAACCTGATGGTACACAGACATTCAAATGGCACAAGCCAGCTAAGAAATTTCAGAGGCAAACACTGTCACACAATATTGCAGTCTATAAACATAATGAACTCTTACAGGGCATGATGAAAGCTGTTTTAAACTGTAGTTGTGAGACACACGGAAGGCACAGACCTACTCAGTTGCTTCAAAAGTTAAATATATCAGTCTGATGATACAAGTTTCAGCTGTGAAGGTTGGGTTTTCTTAGAACATTTCAGAATTATGAATGACTTTACTTTGTAAATACAAGCCATAAGAAAATGTTTAATTAATAAATAAATTATTTAGGCTGTCAGCAGCCAGATCTAGTTCTTTCTGGAAAGCCTTAGTAGGTACGCTTTTAATAACATCTATCCTTACATGAATTCTAGAGATAATCCCACAAATACTTGAAAGCTGGCAATAACACAGATGAGAACATGGAACTTTGCTTCACCATCGGCTATTACGACGCATTTGCTGGCTGCATGAGTGATTTGCAGACTTGACTGCAGTGCTCAAACAACACGTATTTATGTTTTAAAACCAGAGTTTTAAAATTCAGAGTATTTTTGTGGAGTTCTAAATAGTGCAGGTTGTTTATACTTGTTTCCTCATCTGTGTTATGCTAAGGTGAAGTTCCAGAAACACCTTCCAGACACTGCTTTCCACAGAACCAGTACTCTTCTGTAAGACAGGGGTAAAGCAAGCATGGGCTGTGACATAAAACAGACAGCATGGCACTCACCTATACAGATCAAGTATTTCTAGTGCCTTTTGAGAATTCTCAAATGCCAACAATCGATATTCTGAGGGTTTTATCTGCTAATTTTAAAGGTATGTCTGCTCATGCTCTTGCAGGAGACTGCCCAACACTGTTTCAAACAGACATCTACAGTGATCTACAGGAGAAGATGTGGTCATAAGCATTTCCTGGTGGTGTTTCATGCCTGGAGCTGAATGTAGGCCATTCTTCCATGCTTACTAATGTTGCACCAGCCTCAGTGCAACAAATTTTGATGCCTATCTCAAGTAAGAGCAAGGTCTGGAGATGAGAAGGGGTGTTTGTTTTCTTCTAGGTACAGCATGAAACACACTTCCTGCAGAATTCCTGAAATGCATTGCAAAGGCAGGATCACAAAGCTTGTGCTCTTACAGATTACTGGCTCAATTATCTTGTTTGTCCTCTTAGGAATCAAGAAGCAATAATATATGTTAAATTCAACTATATTTTACTTAAAGGTAATTTAACCCTTTGACTCTCCTACTTGAAAAAAATCTTACCAAAGCAAGTTTGAAAAAAATCTGCTTTTTACATCTATTAAACATGTGAATTTACAAATTCTATGTGAATTGCTCTTAGATGTAAATGATTTTCATATTAAGGTACTGTAAATATCAAAATGCTCAAGTATTCAACACATTTGAAGTCCCAAACTCGATACTCCAGTATTTTTCCTGTTGTTCATTTGATCTGAGCCAAAGTATTTAGATACTTGTTCAAGAATTACAGTGTAAAAATCCTTTCCCCATCCCTTCACAAAAAGTGTAGAAACTCACTTAAGACAGAACAAGTTAGACACAATTTTTTGGTAGAATCTATTTATGTAACAGAATTTGGTAGAATCTTATTATATCTTATTTATATAGTATTTAACTGTCAAGCTGCATATCTGAAATACACACAAACACTGTGGTACTGAAGATTCCCTGCTGCAGAGAAGAAAACACATTATATGTAACAAAATACATTTGCGTATGTGCTGTCAAACATTTTAGAATTAATAGACTTTATAAATTCTGCCTAAAAAAAAAGACTCCTAACCCCTACAAAAGGCATAATTCACTGAATAAAATTATTCAAAAAACATTTACTCTACATTTTCTTTTAATCCAGGTTTAAAATATGAACACCACCACTTTGTGTGCCTGGCAGCTTGAACTCAAATAGCTGCGTAGCTGTTCAGATAAAAACATGGGAAATACTGTAACAGAATGCTTCTTAAAATATGTACATTAAAAAATGTTAAAAATCACTTTTAATTTATCGGAGAAAAGTGTAAGCCTCTGTACAGATATAAATTAGTAAGAAACACCTTTTTAACTTAAAGATTTTTCTAATTAAGAATGCCATCCAAGAACTTAGATATCTAAGATTTTTTTATAAAATATTTCAACCAGAATAGAATGAAGAACTGGAAAGCAGTTGATACATGACTTATGTGCTAATTTGCAATGAGTCTTCCATTGCATCATGCCTAGAAGACTAAAAAATTCTAGCATTAAGTACATGAATATTAAAAAAAACCCCACCAGGAACAACAACAAAACCCCAACCAAACAAAAACCAAACAACAACAAAACAAAACCAAAAAACCCAAACACACAAACAAAACAAAACAGAAGAGGCATGATTACTATTCTAAAACAGAATTTTAATTCTTTATTTGTTAGGAGAAAGACAATTCAGTCACAGAATCACAGAACATCAGGGGTTGGAAGGGACCTCTGAAAATCAAGTCCAACCCCCCTGCCAGAGCAGGACAAAAGTAGGGCAGATCACTCAGAAGTACATCCAGACAGGTCTTGAAAGTCTCTAGAGAAGGAGACTCCACAGCCTCTCTGGGGAGCCCGTTCCAGTGCTCTGTGACCCTTACAGTAAAGAAGTTCTTTCTCATGTTGAGGTGGAACTTCCTGTGCTCAAGCTTGAATCCACTGCCCCTCATCCTATCACTGGGCACAAGTGAAAAGAGGTTGTCCCTGCCTTCTTGACACTCAGCCCTCATGTATTTA
>JAAGNO010013023.1:78594-125525 GCA_033439905.1 Ceryle rudis | reverse complement strand
TTTTAATACCTATGCTAGCCTTATTGGTATCTCTTGAAGATTTACAAATATACCAAAACATCATCATTTGTCTATGAGCAATTTAAGGCTGCTGACATTGGGAAACCCTTATAAACAACGTTTGAAAGGTTGTTGTTTGTTGGGTTTTTTTAAAGTGTCATTTTACTCAGATTTTTAAAGGTGTGAACATTTATGTTGCTAATATCTGAGGACTTATGTAAAACCTCCAGAGGCATTTCTTGGAATAAGGCTATGCAAATAATTTACAAGACTGCTTAAAAGATAAGTGTTTGCCCTGCATTGCTAGTATCGTAACTGGATGCTAGGGCAGACATCTCATGTCTGAGTTCAAGATATATTTTAAATTTCCTGGCAAATGCCGAGTGATTATTGATGTTACAGGCAGCAGTGTTAGGTAAAAGAGAATATTGTCATTATTGGTAGAAGCTGTGTAAAAGGAACAGAAAGAACTTGGGATGAGACAGGTAGCTCTAGATAAAGAGTTTGAGCATATGACTTGTTTTCTAAATAGAAAAATACCAGGCTAATAGTAAAAGTTGTCAGTAATTTTGTTCTAACTAATGTCCTCGTATCAGATGAACATGCAATATTAAACAGTGTGAACACAACTGCACCTTGTTAGTATCAATGGCAGCAAGGTAAAAAAGCTCAGAAGATTAATAAAAATAACGTGTCGGACTTTATATGAAGCTGCAGCATCTCTTGAGATAACCCCCTGCCCACTGCATTTTCAGAATACAGTAGAAAGGTCTCTCACTTAAATATGCTCCCTCCTTATTTGTTCCCCAAAGACACACGCTGAGATGGAGACACTATTGACAACGTATCTTTTCAAAAGTACTAAATCTGGCAAGAAATGTGAGGGGAGTTTCTTGTATCAAAAGCACTGATTTGTATCACTGCATGCAGCCACGAGGTTACTTTCTCTCTCTGTGTCTAATGTTCTATCCTATAATGTCGAGAAGTGGGTGGATTAGCCTGCCTTGCGTGTCGTCGACACTTCACTCTCTAGACGTTGCTGACTTTGTCTGCATTTGGATGGAAACTTCAGATAAGTGAGGAAACTCACATGGAAGGATTTGCCATCCTGGTAATCTAAACTCCCAGAGAGTGTTTTGTCATAAATATAGCTGACAGGCAGATATTGGAAACGAAGCATGTAATTTTCAAAACTATAACCAGACTATTTTTGAAAGTAATATAAATTCATATTTTGAGCATATTTTGGCTTATATGCATTTCCATTATTTATATATTAAAATTAGATGTGCACAATTTTCAGCCTTATTATTTTGATTGGTTATTAAGAAATGTAGTTATAAATGATGAGTTACACAATACTTTGGAGTAAAAGGTGATTTTCATAATGTCTTTTCCCAACTTACAAATAACTTTTTTGTCATAATACAAACATGCTAGCAAAACAACATGATAGATGTCTCTTTAAGTATTGTAGTAAAAGAAAATGACTTGTATTCTGAGGCCGTGGATAGTTTATGTTGTTTTGGACCCATTTCCCAAGCAGTGATCGAAAACAGATTACAATGACAATTATACAGTCAGAAGATGCAATATCCATTTCTGCTTTAATTGAGTGAAAGAATAATAAAAACATCATTAAGAAAAATGATGTGGACCTGTCATACACTCTACCAATTTTTAGACTTAGTGAAAATGCAGAGTAACAGAAGTGTGGGCTTTTTTTTTTTTTTGCCTTTTTTTTTTTTCTCCCCCTTTCCCTTTCCCTTTCCCTTTCCCTTTCCCTTTCCCTTTCCCTTTCCCTTTCCCTTTCCCTTTCCCTTTCCCTTTCTTCTTCTTTTTTTTTTTTTTAGTTTCTTGCTCAAGCTAGAAATCTGGATGGTAGACTTCATATGGGCTTCTATGATCAAGTATGCAGTAAGTAGGCGTACTGCTTGACAGTACAACTCAAGTTAGGCATTATCTGAGTGTCTGGGTTTGGCATAATAATGAATGTAACATTTCTGTCATTGGTTCAAACCTTCCTGATTATATTAATATGATCGTGATGTCATACTGACTTGCCAAAGAGATAAACTCAGAGAATGCCGTGGGTAGAAACTAGTAAAAAAGATTTCTTTTTACTTCAAAATAAAGAACCTGTGCTGTTTCCGTTTTTTTGTTTGTTTATTTGTTTGGTTTTTTTTTCCTTCCCCCCCTCTCCAAACCTGTCACATGTATGCCAGTAACAATACCCGATGTCTTAAGCCATCGCTACCTGGGACTGACTCTTCTGTCACCCTTTAGCTACCTTCTCAGTCTTCTGGTTAAAACCTTACAGACAGAAGGGCCCTGTGCTGGGCAGTACTGCAGCTGTGTTCCTTTTGAAAAGGGACCTAACTGCAGTTGAAGGCCCGAGGCTGAGGGAACCTAGCTCTCCATTTCCTCTGAAGCTGAGTCCCGAGCTGTAAGCAGAAGTATTCTTTCTGCTGTACCATACGTGGAAAGAGAGATCTTCTCTGCGGTAGCCTTGGCTACGGTCATGTACCATACAGCTTTATAAATCATTTGGCCTGGCATCTGAAAATGAACCGTGAGCCAGTTGAACCTTTGGAGAGCAAATGTAATCTGCTGTCTTTGGCTAACAGCTCTCAGAGAGCACATGCATTCACACAGGCAGAAGTATCGCGTTCTCCAGGTTAGGTCTGTGTACATAATGTTGAAGCACTTCAGCCTGTTGAGCCCCAAAAGCATGGATTGTTGACTCTTAACAAGTGAATCCACAGACAGCAGGTCAGCCTGTAGGTAGGTCTTCTCCAGTCTCTCCACCCAAAATATCGTTATCTGACTGAACAAAGTAAGTGTACTGTGCAGACTTGAGAAGGAGGCCGTACTCTTGTTTCACAACCTCATGACATGTTTGATAAAGATGTGATAGTTACTAAAAACTGTTAGATTAATCTGAGCTGCTGGTTGATAAAAGTAAATGTTCCTAAAAGAATAATGTGTAAACGGATAGTTGTCCAATGTGTGATCTTGTCTTTATGAAAATGTGAAGTGCTGGTTCCTGACCCATAATGGGCCATGGGTGCAGGCTGTCTGAACACTCCCTGCGTATTGACTGGTGAAAAGAGAGACAGAGGGGGAAGTTAGCTGCTTTCTAGTGGATGGAATGATGGAGCAGCTCCTACTCTTTCATGGTTGTGGTTCTCTCCTCCATTTTCCCGCTGAACTTCTGATGAAGATTTCTGTGGTCTCCTTATACCGGAAAAGCACCATCTATTAAGGATGTTGCTGTAGCAGTAGCTGAACCTTTGCTGAAAGCACAGCAGGATGAAGGGCTCCTTCAGTAACCATTGAGTTTGATGACATTTATTCTGAGACAGTGTTTAATGCGTCTTGTCCTACTGTGTGCATACTGGTAACTGCTGCCCATAAACGGTTCTGCCATATCTGTTGACATTGTCACTTAGAAATAAGGTTTTCTAATGCTGCCAGTATCTGAAAGACATGAGAGAAGGAGGCAATGATTACAACAATTACAGAACCATTCAGTTTGTCTTAGAGCTGGAGCCTGCAACTGGGCTAGAAGACAGAGATGTAGATGCAGGAGTTACGTTAAATTCTGCATCAGTTATTTTAATCTGTTAACATGGAGGAGGGGTGATACAATTTCTTCTTTTTCTTGCCACGGGGTATTTCACAGTGGAATGGACACGAAGGAGAAAAGAGCTTGCTGGTGGGTCCCAGTGGAGATCCAAAACCAGGCCTGATTGTGGTACGCAGCTTTTCTCCAGAAATAAAACCTCAAACCAGCTATGAAAGCTTTTCTGTTACATTCCAGGGACTTATTACCAGGAGACTAGTTAATAGAACCTTCATTAAAATGCTTTTGCTAGAAGATGTTTTTTTCGCTTAAAAAATTACATAATATGGTGGCATCTGCTAGCACCACTGAAGTTAAGGGCTTATTAGTGGTGCCAGTTCTTAGGGTTTAAAAACATTGGCCATTAAAATTAATTCTGGGTGGAACTTGGCGTAGAGTCTCTAGCCCCTTAGGCGAGTTTTGTTACGTAGTTGAGAGAAAAGCAGCAGAAAGCAGTCCCCCAAACCAAAAACCTTTTCCAAACCCTAAACATTTTTTTTTTAAGTTACAGAAACCAAGACTTAAAACTTATAGGAAATTAATGGCTTAAGATGATTAAAAAAAAAAAAGGAAAAAAAATGCCAGTTTAATTTAAAAGTGTTTCCTTCAGTAGGTTTGAGTGAAATCAGTATATTTTTCCATTAGTTCATATTATAAAGTACTGCTGTGTGGTGTTTTTTTCTTCTTTTTTTTAACTGGGAAATGAGTTGAAACAACTGAGCTATTTTATTTAGAAAAAATGTAGCTGTCGTGTCTTCACCTTCACCTTTCAATGTGAATGGTTGGACTCCATGATCTTAAAGGTCTTTTTCAACCTAAATTATTCTATGGTTATACTCTATGAATTGGAAAGCCTGCATGTGGCTCTGGTGGAGTGCATGGTACTGGTACCCCCCGAGCTGAGCTCCCTTCAAGCCATATTTAGAGGTGTGGGTTATCACCACTCTCACTGTTTACTCATTTGGTTGGAGAGCTGGAAGAGCTTTATTCACCTCTTCAACTGCAGGGCTGAAGCGTCCTGGCTGCCCTGTGTGTGGCCGTCCCTGGGCTAACCAGGTGGCACAAAGCCCCAGGGGCTTCTCCATTTCATGCCCTTTGAACCCAACCAGTGTGACAGATTCAAAGTTTGGGTTGAGTTAGTGCAACTAGTTTAGCAAAGGCAGTTGGTTACCAGAAGCAGCTGATCCACTTGGACAGAGAAAAGGCCTCATGTCCTGTGAGTAACACTTCTGTCCCAGACATGCAGCAGGAGAGGCTGTGCTAGAGGTAAATACTTAATATCCCTCTCTATTTCTCATTTCTTGGTCCTATCAGCACATGCTTTTCTTTTATACTTTTTTTTTTTTGAGAAACTCAAGTATTATCAAATCAAGTTATGAGTTTCATAATACGTTTCTGTGGTGGGATAATGGCTTGGAATATTCCGTGTTAAACATAAAGCTGTTATTTCAGCTAGGAGGAAGGATTCTTTGGCTAGTTAAGCTGTCAGAAGCAAGGGACATCTGCAGAGACATTCGTGACTTCTTTATAAGATTTCCTGAGATCTGGGATAGTTGTGATAGTTGGGAAACTGAAGCCACAGAAAGGACTGGAAGCTGAAGAAGGATGTAAATAATATCTTGTGGTTTGCATTCACCATTGGCTAAAATATAGTATGCAGAAATGCATTTCCTGCCTACAGATTTATTGAATATGTAGAGCCAGAAAAAATAACTGAGGAGGAGGAAAAAGATATTGTCCTTAGTTTTACTTCCTCTGGCCCTCCTAAGAAGAAAAATTCTATAATGTAATGTTATTTAACATGATTTTGTTTCTTTGGCAAATGTTGTATTAAAATCATCTGTGGACTGAGCTCTTCTTTACCAAATTGCATCCTGGAACAAATTATTTGCAACAGCCTTATAAACCCAGGAAAAGTAGGAGTTTAACAGCATCGCATTACCGGTTATGTGCAACATCAGATATCTCATGTTTTGTCCAGAGCACACAGGAGAACAGAAGATTAGCAGAAAGTAAGATCCTTGTTTTTAAACGGAACCTTTTGCTGTAGTGAGGTACTTGGCACTTTTATTTTGCATAGGATTGTACAGTTGGAAAGATCCTGATAAGGTCTCCTGTATTTGACATAGAGATTTCCCGCTGGCTGCCTCACTGTGCACACACAGCTTTCTTCACGTGGTTCCGAGTGGTTAGTGACAAACAACTGCAAAGTCATTCCTTCAGTCCCCATTAAAAAAGATTTACAGTGAAAGAATTCCCAGCCTCATAATGAGACCGTTGTAAGCTGATGCTCGATCTGTAAAAGGCTGAAACACAGTCCATTTACCCAAACCAAGTATTTATTGTAAATAAGTTAAGTGCCAACAGCTTATATTCTGTCCGATTTAATTATATTTATAATTTATGGCATAGCTTGAAAGTAAGCCTTAATGGACGTGACTTAACCCTTGTTGAAATGTGTGAGCTCTGTCTCTTCCATCTCATCACTGAATTGCAGAGGCACGGCCTGAACCTGGGATCTGCTTTAAGCCCGATCCTTCTTGACTGTGCATAGTGATGTACGTGTGTCACGGTGTAAACGGTGGGGTTTTGCCAGCTCAGCCTGTCGTTGCGCATCCAGTGTCTGCAGCCTGGACTCTGCAGGATTTTCTGGGGGAGATCTCGCATCACCAGCTATAGCTGCACTGTGCTTTAAGTAGAAGTACTGTTGAGATCAGATTTTGGTTGTTTTTGTTTTTTTTTTCCCCAAATGCTATTTGATGTCCTTCATCTTAGGAAATATAATTTTGGAATACAATTGATATTTTCTCATTATGAATTTATCTTCTCTCATTATTTCTGATCTTAAAGATCTTTTCCAAATGAAATGACTCTATGTTTGTTCAACTAGTCGAGTCTTGAATAGAGACCTCCTGCTTATTAGCATAGTCACTAGGTTTTCATTTCTAATCACTTCAGGATTTGCAGTTTACACTGTTTTGATGATGTGGGAAGCCAAAGCTTTGAAGCTTTCTTTTATTCCCCCCCCCTTTTTTTTAATTTTTTTTTTTTTTATGCCTTGTCGGTGTTGTTTTTCAGAACCGAAATTATGTATTTATTTGGTACTAGGATGTGGAATGGCCATCTTTAGTGCAGAAATTCAGGTATTTCTGAATAACTGAAAGCTGTCAGATTTAACTGGTTTCTGCCTTTTCCATTAGAGCTGCAGGATGTGAGGAAGAGAACTGGCAAATCTCTCCTGCATGGAAGACGATCTCTGCCTTTTAAAACAGTTCTCTCAATTTAGGTTCATTTTTCAAATTTGTTTAAAAGAAAGGGAAAGAGAATTAAATACCAAATGGGTATACATAAGGTCAGCTTTGTTGCAGCACAAGGAGAAATAAAGAAATGGACTGCTTTCCCTTCACTGCCTTTGCTGGAAAAAGCGCTCTCACCTAAAGAAGAAACAGAAGGAGATTCACTTTAGGAAATGTTTGTAGTTTAATTGCTTCCTGGGGTTATTGCCAGTATGGAAGCATGTTTTATTGTTAAATACGTGCAATCTTTATCTGGAGAATTTCCTCAAGGCGACCTACTCTTTGTTAATTGAGTTTCCTAGTCTCTGGGTAAGGGTCTTATCTTAGAAGTCCAACTGAACTTGCTCATAATTCAGTGTTTTGAGGTGTGCATGGGAATAAACATTTGTGGATTTTGCACTTGCTGTTGCCTAGATTTTTTTTTTTTTTCCTCTGTATTGGAAAGACTGGCTTAGAGAATGACCCATGTTACAGTCTCTGCTAGGGAAAATGTTTTCTGCATGCAGTAATGAAGAGTTTTCAGTAGTTTATGGATTTTCAAATAAATGTCCTGGTTTCTGAACTCCCAGCAATAGAAATTTGCTTTGTCTTTGAGGGAGATTACTCTGTGTGTGTCTGTGTTCTGTTTAAAAAAAAACCCAAACCAACAAAACCCAAAAAAACCCCAACAAAACAAAAAGACCCCACCAAAAACCAACCAATAAACAAAACCTAAACCCCCAAAGCACAACGGCAACAACAGAAACTTTATTTTTCACTTTCTTCATTTGATAAAAATCTCTCCACTGTAGAATGATTTCCTTTGGGTTTGACACCACCATTTGATCTCAGTTTTTAATAATTTTGGTGGGTTTCACTCCCAGAAGAAAACATGCTTGTGTTGTGAAGTATTCCCACTAGAAATCTGGGAAGTCTTAAAACCTCATGTTACTCAGGGCTAAGAACTGGCTTCTTTATTAATTCCCTGCTAGACAACCCCTGTACAGTAAATCTTTCCATAACACCATGCTGTTGAAATTAATCAAGCTGATGTTTGGAAATTGTTCAAATTAGATTAAATTAAATAACACCTAGATGGGGCTCAAAACTTAAGCTGATGGAAACCGATTTTAATCTAAAGAGACACAAATTTTATTGGTGCCTCTTCTTATTGGTTGATCTTCATATTATACTTATTAGGACGTGCAAGTGCTGCTTCTTATTTAATGGCTGGAGAGGTGGGTGGCTGAAATAGTTTAACCTCCTCCTCAGCTTTCTATATCCTTTTCTTCTTTTGTTTTAGGTGCCAAGCCTATGATGGTTATGTGGAAGGGGACGATGCGTAGAAGTGCAGTGCTGATAGTATTACATTTATTACTTGCTTTAAAGCATGCACTGGACAAAGTATCATTTGCAGGTGAACAAAAGAAATGGTGCAGGACTTAGTATCTGCTCTGTCTAGTCCTTCTAGTAGGTCATTAGAAATCTGCAGCTTATATTTGCAAATCTTAAAACTGAAAGTATTTTCCAGGGAGCTGAAAGACTGCAGTTTCATAAGAAGTTT
This sequence comes from Ceryle rudis, assembly GCA_033439905.1. NCBI lineage: Eukaryota > Metazoa > Chordata > Aves > Coraciiformes > Cerylidae > Ceryle > Ceryle rudis. The sequence goes on along the minus strand of JAAGNO010013023.1, from coordinate 117,061 downwards.
AACAGAGTTAATTTTTTTTTTTTTAAATGAATGTTTTATGCAGCAGTGTCCAGAGTTTTCACTTCTTAAGTGAAATACTTGTTTCCTTCATTTTAAAGAATGGATTGCTCTGCAGTGAAACAAAACTATAGTTTGAAGTGAGCGAGGAGGAGATGATGTGCATTTGGACACAGGTCTCTTTGATACATATATAATTTCTTCTTAATTTCTCTGCCCCTTAGAAGAGTCTCAGCAAAAAGTGCAACTATGTTTACAAAGTCTTCTTTATACATTGCTGCTTTACTGTGAAAGCAACACTGGAGCTTAAATCCCATGTCTGAATTTTTTTCAGAAATGTATGTTATACTAAGGTAGTGGTCACTGCTAACCCTTCATCTCTTCTGGGTAATAGTGGGAACAGTTTTTCCTTGTTCTCTTCCGTGGACTAGAAGGAATTCTTGTTTGTGTGTGGCTGTCCTTAAAAAAGGCTTTATGTGAATCTTGTTTTATGCTCCCCTAGCATTTTATGCAGATGCTATCTCAATGGGGTCAAAGCTTTGCAAGAAGCACGAAAGAGCTGCTTCTAAGTCAGTTAAGTAAATTAACATCAAGGAAAAAAAGCCTTTTGTATAATTTGTGATCACTATTAATGTTTTGTGTGCATTCCAGCATTGTGTTCATCCTTTCAGGAAACAAACTGTTTCCTTTTTAGCCCTTGGATTACCCCTTGTTTTCTCCATGTGTGAAAGTCAGTGCTGTGTATCATTTACCATGAGCTGCACAGCATCATTCACTGCAGCATCTCTCTAAAGCTGGCAGAGTGAATGCAAGGAAGTTCAGTGCAGAAGAGACCCAAGCCATTTCATCGGTATGTGTGGAGAGGGAGGATGACAGTACTTCTGACTGATCGGGCATTAGGGGAAGAGCTGAGGAGTTTCAGCATTCATGAGTGAGGCTGACTTGCATTGCTGTAGCACTGCATGTGAGACTCCATTATGGCTGCTTGGTCTCCTGCTCTCCTTGCTTAAAATGAGCGGAGTAAAAACTGCTCAAAGTTTTTAAACTGGAATGACAACGAGCAGTGACTAATTTGCACTGCTTTTCTGTAAGGGCCCTGTAGTGAGCTAGAGGTGTAACACAGGCATCTAGGAGCAAGATGTGGTGTGTAAAGAGCACACTGGCCTTTGGCTGCAGGTATTTTTTCTTTTGATCCCAACATACTAAAAGTATGTTAATTTATTTTCAGATAACATCAGGAAACAGAAAAGTTTGATGCAGTAAATTCACTGGAGACGTTATAGCTAAACTCTCCGGTGTGAAATAGAGGGCGAACCAGATGGAACTTCCTTTGAGTGATATATACTTGGAAATAAGATGGTTTACTGTTATTTTTTAGTAAAATGGGATTGGTATGAAGATTCCAGATGCTATAGCGAGAGGCATGAGAATGGGTTAGCAATGGCAGATGTGGTAACCTGCCCTTTGCTCTCTGTTTTTAAGGCACTAATAGCAGCTTATCATCGGTTACACTGGGTCACCGAGTTCAGAGATGTTTTTACAAGTTCTGTGTCTGTAGCAGGGTCCATGCAAGCATGGGCAGCAGCAGAAAGGGGCAGGAGAGTCATCATAGGCTAGAGCCCCATGGGTCCTTTGGGCCATCCATAAAGTGATGTCATGCACAGCATCAGTTCTAGCATTTGAGATCCTGTTTGTGCCAAGACACTAAACAAAAGGTGTGGAGAACAGGTACTGAAAAGGTGGAAAGACTGTTGTGTGGCAATGGAAGCATCCAGGAGGAGGATAAAAGACACTGTGGAATCCCTCTCACCAGTTTGCATTCACCTACTTTTTCTGTCTTGCCAAAATGTAATTTGTGCAACTGGTATCACAGCCTCAGCGTTTGGTGGAGTATCTTAATCTTTGGTTAAGACATTAATAGCTCCATCAAAAGTGCGGTGAGGGACTCTATGTTCCACAGGAGGGGGAGCTTGTTGCTTGTGGAGGTTAAATTTATTTTTAACTAGCTAAATGATTTATGGACAAATAAAATGCATTTTTTTTTTTAACATTTGTTAGGAATGGAAATTTTTAATTGATTTTAGAGGAACAGGATCAGGCTTGTGCCATCTTTTCAGAAAAGCACCTAGAGGTTTTTTTCAGTGAGTTTTTTTTTTTTTTAACACCATGTGTTGGAATTTGGCTGCTTGAACTTGCAAAATGCATCAGTTTAACCTAGAATCAAGCAGTGAAGAGGGAGCAGCATCAATGTGATGCCATAACCTATTTCCACATTACTTCGGGATGTGTTTTAAAACAAAGAGCTAAAACACATTGACTAGATACTGTGGCTCGTAGCTGCTGCTGGTGGCCTGCAGTTAGAATGTCACACTGGGAGCTGCTCCGTGCCAGATAGGTCACTAAATGGGAACTGTGTATCTAAAATATATTTTAAAGTAAATCAGCTCTCTGCAAATTCAAGACAAGGGGGATTTAAGTCCCTTAGCAGTTGTTACTGGGATGACTGTATCCATTTCAGGGCAAGGTGACCCCACTGAAGGGATTTGTAACTATTGGTTTGCAGATACTGAAGCTACTAATAAGATCTTGAAGATAAATAGTTAGTTAAATAACTAACTTTTTATGGAAGGAGAACTGAAATGCAGCTTTCTCCTCCTTTTCCCTTAAAGAAGAGCCCCATCCAGGAATACAGTGATTTGTGCCTGCATTTTCATAAATGCACTCAGTTATTTTTCATAGTTGTTATCTACTGGAGAAAGTTCTATTTCATTCTGAAGAACAGGAGTTAGAGGTGAACTTTCTGGCAGTAGTATGAACCTTAGACAGCAAATATTAAGAACTGCTTCTAGGCTGAGATTTTTCTCTGCCCCAATATTTCCTAATTTATCTAGGGGCTAACAAACTGTACATAACCAATTAATAAATTTCTGTGGCTGGAGGTAATGGTTGTTCCTTTGCCACCCTCTGACTACAGCCTGGCCTGTAAACAGGCAATGGGAACGGCTGTGCAGCGCTGTAGATTCCCTCCGTGCATGTGCTTTGAGTACTGTAATGCTGTCTCCTGCAAATTGACTTGTTTCTCTATTGTCTGTAGTATTGAATCCCTTCAAGTTCATGCCCCACAATTTATTGTCATAGATGACTTGATCCTGTAACCACAAAAGTAAATTTACAATAAAACAGAACAAAATTGAATCCAGACCACCCCCTGAGCTTTCTACTTCTGTGGTTCCTCCTCATCCTTGATCCTCTTTCGAAGAGAGCTGTTCTCGCTCTCGTCACACATGCAGTGGGAGAACAGCCCCTGGCCTCTCTGGGTCTGCATGACCATCATCTGCCCGCACAAGATTATAATTTTCAGCAAAATCAAGAGAAGGTTGGTTGTTTGTTTTTTTTTCTTGCACAGCGAGCAGTCTGTCCATAGTCTGAAAATATGCAAATAAGCCTATCCCAGCCAGGAACTGTGTATGGGACTGGCCTCTGCTGATTCCTCCACACATTCACTGTATGGAGAGAAGCAGAAGTGGCATTTGTGTGTCAGGTGTTCGTATGGCTGAATGCAGAGAAACTCTGACCTGAAAGAATAGAGACGTTCATGGATCTGTAGAAAATTTCTGCAATGTTGAAAAGGTCTTATTAGGAAATCTTGTTCGTCCTCATTCTGACTGTGATTCTGTTCCTGAATTGTATTCTCTGGAGCTTTTAGTGTGGTTTTTAAATGAGTCAAGTGATGAGACTTCAGTATTTCCCTTGGAAAGAAAACAAAAGCTATCCCACAGGGAAGAAAGGCAGTTTTCCACTTAAGATGAACCTTCTAGGAGGTGTTGTAATTTACAGCTTTAATCAGAGATGTATGACACACTTCTTGTTCCTCTCTTATTGATGCTTTGTTGTTGGTTGTGTTTTGTTTTTTTTTTTCATCTAGGTTTGATGATTCCAGTCTTTTGTGTGGTGGAGCAGTCGGACGCCTCTCTTGAATACGATAATCGAGAAGAGCATGCTGAGTTTGTTCTGGTTCGCAAAGATGTGCTCTTTAGCCAGCTGGTGGAGACAGCGCTCCTGGCTCTGGGGTATTCCCACAGTTCTGCAGCTCAGGCACAAGGTATTCAATAAAGTTCTTTTCCCCTTCCTCTGCACTAGCAGAAGACAGCACCTGAGGTTGTTTGATGTAAGCAGAGAGTAAGAAAATTGGTGGCAAATCTTCAAAGTGGTTATATCTGTTGTGTTGATTGCTTAATCTTAAACTAGGTGTACAACAAGCCCTACCTTGTTAGCCTGCCTAGAAAGCATTAGCTGGATCTTGCTGAAGTGTGAAATATGGTGATAATGATCAGTCAGCATATTCATGACATGTTTGCTCTGTACCACAAGGCATGTTGCTGCTCTGAGGAAGTTAGCAGAGAAGAGCTGGATAGAACCTTTAGGTGAGCACCTAGATGGTATCTCTGTATCAGGGCCATTTTGAACAGCACATCTTCCATTTTTAGAATTATACATTATATATAATTATTATGTATATATATATGCTCTCGTTACAGTGAATGGTTGTGCTAAATGCGCAGGCTGATTTCTCTATTTTCACTTGCCTACTGTAGAGCTGCAAAGCCCTTGTAAAGCTCCACAGTCCCTTCCATTTAGAGATGATCATCCACTAGCTGTGAAATCTTAAAATAAACAAAGCTATCCTTTCTCTACCCAAAATATCAACTTGAAAAAAGCAATCCTAAAATCCTACTCTTGAGAGAGATGGGCAGGAGATGGTGGGTTGGGAAATCTTTCTGGAACGACCTTTGCATTTTAAGAGGCTTTTTTTTTTATATTAACCAGGTTGTTTCAGTGCTTACTCTTTTGGATGAGAAACCTGTAAGCTTCAGTGTCATCTTCATGTCACCAATAAAACCTGTGCACATTTAGAGTAGTTTAATAGAAGCTTTGCCTGGGGATTTGGATTTTATCTGTTAGGTTTAGTTATTTTGTATAGCTAGGTATGTGAACCCTCGAGCAGAGAGAGCAGCAGTGGTGTTGAATTCAGGAGTTCTAGGCAGTGGTTAATAGCACAGGCTCCTTGTGCAAACTTCTTTCCAAGCAGGGTGATAATGATTCATTTCCTCTGTCAACCTCTACTCTGTGAGAGGGGCTCAGGTTCTTTATATAGGCAGAGTTCATGCACATGTGTTTATTTACACAATACGGTAATAAAAGCTCTGCGAGGAGGTAGTTTTGTTTTTTAATATGAAACATGTAACGTCATTTTAGGGACACTTTTTTTTTTCTGAATGTAAAAGGTCAGCGTATCCCACTGTTTCCATCCTGGTGAGCCAGCTTCCTGTTTGACAGCACTATCCATCTCAGTTAACACAGTTGCTCAACGCCTTGCGAGCTAACATGTGGAACACACTGCATTAGGCGGCCAAGATTTGATTCTTGGCACTTACAAAGGGGAATGGGCTTTGCAAGAAATCTGCTCCAAGAAGGCATGCCATGCAGTGCAGTGATCCACACTAGCTGGGCACTCCACCTGGGGGAAACCTGCTTTTGCAGCATCTCTCTGTTGTGACAATAGCAAAGAGGAGAGACAGATTGACTCATGAAGGGAATTAGTCACTGTGCAGGGAAGAAACAGCCACTGCGGGTTTGAACTATAGGCTTTAACGGTGATCAGATACTAATCTGTTGCTTGATGTGTTGCTTGAATAACTCGCCTAGAAAATAAAAGTTAAATATTTATTGTAATTAGTCTAAAAAGACCTCGGAGTTTTTGTCGTTAAGGCAGCAATTACCTTCCACTACAAAACTTCAGGTGGTATAGTATTTAGAAATGACAGAAAATACCTTAAAGATCCATGAGGTAACAAATCTCGTACTTGGTGAGAGCGGGACCAGTTCTCCAAAGTTTTTCATACAGCCTGGGCAAATACCACAGGTCATGCTGGTATTAAGATACGAGGCTGAAGTGTGCAGCATGTTCTGTTGTACAGGCAGAGACAGAGGGCTGATAGATGTCTGAGATTTCTTTGTTTAGTGAGAAAATGATAGAATTTATGGAATATTGGGCTATAACCTGTAAACTAGGGTTGACAGAAGCATGCTGCTTAATTTTTGATAGATGGATTTATTTGAGAACACAATTTTCTGTTAGCATTTTTTTTTCTTTTTTAAATATATTTGTGTTATTCATTCCTGTTGTAGGAAGTCTGCTTCTGTTCTAGTGCTTGGGGTTAATTTCATTCAGTTATATACGCTGATAAACAGTCACTTAGTTCTTTGTGCTTTATGATCAGCTGAATTACAGGATCTGCATGAGAAGCTGAAGATCCTCAGGTGCATTTTTCAGAAGTAAAAATGGTAAAGCTTTGAGCAACACGTTCTGCAAAACACTGACATGGGTAGGTGTCCCCATGTACTCCAGGGACAAAGAAATGTGAGCTTGTCAAAGCTTTTGTATTGTAAAGGCTGTCTGAGCTGTCATGTAGCATGTAATCATTGTCACCTTTTGAGCTGGGAAAGTGTTTCGTTTCCAGGGGAAGGAAATGTTTTGGATTGACTCTGAGAGAAGCAGCAATGTTCACTTCATCTTGCGGGAAACATCTTGCCTTTGCCTGTTACTTTTAGAACATGGTCTCCAGTGGCAAATAAAAGAGCTAGTTGTGGGGGGCAAGGAGGACTTGTGACAGCAGGGAGAATTGCTGTGCAGTTTCACTCTGCCTCGGCTGCGGTTCACCGTGGCACTTCCACTGAGCTCTGTGGCGGCTCGGGCCGGTGGCATGTGCCATGTGTGGAGAGCCACCTCACACTCGCAAGAACAGCTGTTCAGCAGCATGGCAGAGTCTGGGCGCCAGAGAGGAAATGTGGCACGGAGGGGTCGGTGGTGCGTTGCCTCCCTGAGGGGATCTGTGTTCCCAAAGGGGCCCTGCCATTGGGCTGCCTGACTGGGCAGGAGTCTGGGGCTGCAGAGCTCCCCAGGAGGTGATGCCACGTCTGACCACATGAGCTGTAGCCTGCACACACAGCTGCCACCTGGCCTGGAGCCTCACCTACCAGCGTGTGGTCATTTGGCTTATCATGGCTAATCTTTAGTCCTGGTCATTAGGTAAATAGAGACTTCTTAGCATAAATTATCTGGAAACAAATAGGTGTCAGGAGGTATACACGAAGACCCCGTGCCTCAGTTGAAGAAGCATTTTATTCCCACATGGTTTAGGCAGGACGCATTTATTCCACAAACAGCTGTTTGGGAACATTTTTTGTTGATGGTGGTGAGAGCAGAGACTTTTCCAGTGAGTGCTGCCCTCGTGAAACTTCCCTTTTCTGACAGTAGCTGTGAAAAGTCTTCTGGAACAGCATGGGAATTCGTTAACAGCTTGGCACTGGGGTGTGAAAGTTGGTGGTGTGAATGGCAACAAAGGTTTAATAAACATTTATGGATTTTTCTTTCATCACTCGAGTCTACACCTGAGACTAGGGAACCTGCTGCATGTGCCTTCCGGAGAGGAGAAGAGTCGTGCTTTAAAGGGGGACTTCTTCTATGAGTAGTTCAATAATATTTACATGCCCTGAGTCTATTTTTTTTTGTTGTTGTTTGTGGTTTGTTTTTGTTTGTTTGTTTGTTTTTTTTTGGTTTGTTTTTGGTGGGTGAGGTATTATAACCAGGATATGCAAGAGAAGGGAACTGGTAGAGGCTACATGCTGCAGATAGGGGTGAGTGCTGGGACCAAAGTAGTATGAGAGCAGCTGCAATCTGGAGTACCCTGTGTGCAGTCTTGCAGCTTTGGGACTTGCTGTGAAAGCTGATTCCCTCCTGAGTGTGGGGGGGAAGAACCGTGCTAATTTCACACTTTTTGAAAGTTCTGCCTTCTTAGAATCCACATGAAAAAAGAAAATAGTGTGATTTCTTGGAGTATATGTCTATCTACTTTTTCTTTTGACGTGTTCCTTGTTAGCTTTTGTGAGCATATATATATGGGGCTGGTGTGTATGTCTGCAAAAGCTTACAAAGCTGAGTGGGCTGTTTAAATGGAGTTTGCCTTCTCCTCCCAGGTGCTTCTGCTAGGTGTGTTGGCAGGGCAGTGTGGAGTCTGCCCTGACTGCTGTCTGGAGGCAGCTTTCACTGGGCACTGGTAAAGTAGTTGCTTGTGTTAGTTGCTGTGTGTGGCCGCCACGAGGAGAGGGGTGTGCAGAAGGATGAAGGGGTGCTGAGATGGAGCAGAAAGAATGGTGAGAAAACAGCAGAGAAGTTAACACAGAGAAAGATAAACATTAGATCTGTGCTATCCCTGTTACTGGGGAGGTCGCCAAGCCTTGGTTCTTAAATAGTGCATTGCCATGAGCAGATCCATTGCAAGAGGAAGTGTCTTGCATTAATCCCTTCGAGGCCACTCTTCATGCTGCCTGGTTTCTTTTCGTGCTGTGTCCTGAATGAAGAGTGAGAAGCCTTGTGGCTGCAAACAGCTGGGAGTGGCTGGTCTGAGTGGAAGGCTGGAAGGAGAGGCTGGCAGTTGTCAGCGGGGAAGGTGTAAGACAAGAATGAGAAACAGAAAATGTTTTAAGTATCTTGCCTTGCCATGTGGAGTTGCAGTAGCTGGGTGCAGGAGAGTGATGCTCTGTGGGGACTCTGGCGGGTCTCACAGAAGAGTGGCCTTCTCCAGCTGCCTTGCCTGTGAGACTCTTGTGTTGCTTGCAGCCACAGAAAGTGGCTTTGGTGCTTCCGCAGAGCACTGTGCCAGATCTGGAGCACTAGTGGAGCTGTTCTTGCAGTGAGCTGCAGCAAGAGAGAAAAGCGTCTCTCCTGGCTGGATAGCAAGGAAAACAAGGACACGTAAGGACTCTTTTCCAGATCCATAATGCACATGGCTGGGGCGGGAAGGGACCCCGACTGCAAATATGTTCATTTCCGTCAAGGGTCTAAATATGTGAGCTCAGCCCTGCTCTCTGATTGGAGGCCTCTTGCACTTAGTGCCTGCATTTAAGTAGCCTATCAAAGACCAGATCTGTTTGATATGGTGACACTGAGCGAATCAGTCCAAACCCTAGGCCGCCGTATGTGAGAATGAATGAGCAGCCTGAATGCTGGTCTCCTTCACTCTGCCTGGCCTTCATGAGACCAGTATGACCACCTTGCCACTTATGGGACTATAACTATGTGTACAAATATTTGAAAGATGTAAATGCTGATGAGGGAATGGATTTGCCTGAGCTGATCCAAGAGGGTAGGGCTCTGGGGCAATTGGAAGGGTGGATGATTAGTAGGAAAGATCCTGTGAAATACCACCATCTGTGCTGTCTCCAGGACCATAACATCTTCCAATTGAATGTCAGGTAAAGGCAGAACATACCAGCTGGGGGCTGTATTAAACATGCACAAGCTAGTTTTATTTCTGTATCAAGAAAGGTACAGTAGAAGTGTGGTGAAACCCTACTAAACTGTGCTTGATGTGTACAGCCAAGTTTGCTGCAGCTGGGAAGACCAGATAGGCTATTTTTAACACAAGTGCAAGGTAGCAGTATGAGCAAAGAGAAGAAACCTGAGCTGAGGTTTTTGCTATGAATAATGTGCAATAAATTACAAGGGTGCTGAGGATCTTCTGATTCCTCAGCCAAATGCCCGGTATTGTTTGTATGTCTGAGCCATGTCTCCCTGTTTGGTGGTGACCAAAGACCTTCTGGTCAGTATTATATTGGCTTTAATGAATCGGAGAGACACTGGTGATACGATGACTTCAATAACAAAGACAATACAGCAATCAACAAACTACATGTTGGGTCATTTCCTGGCTCTGTCACTGTTTGCTGCTGCTTTTTGCTTTTTTGTTTGTATGGAGATAGTGTAGCGGTCTCACCTAACAAAGCTGTCAGTCTGTGTAGAGTTGCTCTATTTCACTCAGCTCAAACTCTTTTGCTAGGGAGTATGATCATCCTGCTAAACCCACAGGTCCTGAAACAAACCAAACCCACCCCAAACACATGTAAGAAACCAGTGCAACCCTCTTTGGAGCTCTTTTTCAGCTGTTTGGCCTTATTCCATCCTTAATTAACAGCTCCTTACCTTTACTAATTCCTTTTGCACCCCCCTTGCTTCTACTGGGGATGTTTTTGTGGGTAGGCTCTTCTCTCTTCTCTCCAATTTTGCAGGTAAAGTTGTAAAAGGCCCAAATCAAATAATGTAATAGTAATAGGTGTGAGAGGTACAAATGAAATGGACATATTGAAGTAAACTCTGACATGCAATTTCAGGACAACTTGTTTGGGATTGTTAAGAAGACTGGATTTCTTGCAGCGATATTCAGTCACCCAGATCAAAGTTTTCCTCATAAAAGCTGCTCCTTCTTGACTTGTACATTGCTTGAGCTGTATTCTTTGTCCTTCCCTGTGTTTGAAGAAAGTGGGCTGAGTACTTCTCAAATATTTATTTCCCTCCCTATATACAGACATTTACCAGCAAATCGCTGTTCTGTCCTCCCTACAAAACTTCATGACAACTCTTAAGTCAAACTCAATTACAGGACCCATGAGAGAAAGTCAGAATTTAATGAGAATATTGAAAACCTCTTCATTCTTTGTCTTTTGGGATAGGCCTTTCAGTGCATAATGGACACAGGATTTGAAAGATGCTGTTGTAACAGGTTCAGCATCTCATGCCATTTCAATTAAAGTCCCAGAGTTCTCTTTAAATATTGCTTGGAACTCTTAAGAAATCTTGTGTAAAAAATAAATTAAGAAGTAGAGATTGAGGCTGCTTATTGGTAGGGTTTACTTAAATTAGTGTGGATTTTTTTTCTGTGGGAAATATGATGTATAAAGAAATTTAGGATGTCCTATATATATGAAAATGGAATAAATTTAATGTTTTACTTTGTTCTATTTATATAAGCACATATATTTATAGTACAATTCAGAATGTAAATACACACATACATATACACACATGCAAATATATTTATATAGAAGTATAATAAATATGGAAACAAAAGATCAAAATCCATTTAATAAACAAACCTTTCAGGTTACTTGACACCCTCATTCTCCATCTGTAGTGTTATTCTTAGTAACCTCATTATCCCAGCAGCATGAACTCCAGTGAATACTTTATTCTTTGATAAGCTCACTGTAAGAGTTCTTAGCTTCTAACCACTGGTCAGGAAGTGTCTCTCTTTCCTTTTCTTCCCTTCCCTACTACCCCCCCACGCTAGTGTGTGTAAAAGTTGCCATGTGGTATTGGCTTTCTGATCCCAATATATTATTTACAGGATTCTTGTGATGGAACAAAACTTTCTACAAATAATTATTTTTCTAGATGGCAGCCATCTGGATAGTGTAAGTAAATGGGTAATTTATTAGTGTTTGAACAGCTTAAAGGAGGGTAACCAAAGGTAGACCTGAACAGCTGAACACTTCTGATGGCCGCTTTCCATCTCATGTGTGGTGTGTGACTGAGCACCACTCCTAAGCAGGAGGTAGAGGTGAAAGGAGAGAGAGGAGTGGACAGAGTGGGCTTTGGCCATACCAGTGGAACACACTTTCTTCCTTCCCTGCGTGTCTGTGAGACGCTGCATACTGCGATGGGAGTTTGGGGCCAAGTGCTTTGCAATGCATCGTGTTTTGGTGACGGCTCCAGGGGATCTAGTGAATTTGTTGCAGTGGTGTGTGTGTCATTTGTTCCACAGTCACAGTGGATCGATCTCGGACTGTGCTGTGGGTAGAAATCATTAAACCTTTTGTCCTTCCCTTTCTCCCTTTATTTCTGAGAAATATTGCTAAGACTGTAACAGCAAATGGCTGCTTCTGTTTGATGAGGGCCGTAGTCTTTGGTGCTCTCCATTCACTTTACATGCCAGGCTGTCTGCAAAAAGGCAGTTCTGCAGAACAGAAGTTTCTTCAAGCTTTGCACTCCTCAAGAAAAGTTTTTCACGTGTTCTGCCAGTTTTGTAAACCGATGAAGAAATGCTGGGCAAATGGAGCCACAGGGTTTTTTTTGCGTGTGTGTCACAGTAACCCTTATAGGAGTTTGGGGTAGAATAAAAATCAAGTTCACTCCAAAAGGCCTGTGTGTACTCAATTAAAAAGTTAGACCAGTGTATAATAAATTATGATTTTTCTTGGCCCCCTTCCCAACCTCTCAGCTAAGCCCACAAGCCCATGAACTGCTAGTATTTTTGAGGAAAATTGGGAAATTGTCTTTATTAATTTTAATTTAAAATAAAATTTTGCTGTCTTTTTCTTGCATGAATCTCCTAATGAAGCAGTGCTGTGTTTAAAAATGAGAATAATTTAGGTTAGACTAGGTATTCTCATGTCCAGAGAAGGAAAATGAGGTGCAGTTAGCAGTCAGTTAGCCAGCAAGCTAAATATTTATCCATTCAGTAGTATGAGAACAAAGCGTGGTGGTGGCTAACATGATAGCGTAGCTGGTTTTGCCTTCTTTTCTTTTTTATTTTTTTTCCATTTTTCTTTTTTTTTCTTTATTTCTTTCTTATTTTTTCTTGGATTTCTTTTTTTTTGTTTGTTTGTTTGCTTCTTCTTTTTAATTTTTTTTTTCTTTTTTCTTCTTCTTAACCTTCTTGTCTGTTGAGATTTTTCTAGATAAGGGAAGCAGCACTTTAACCCTCTGTCATGAGCTTTTTGCTCCAGCTGCAGATTGCCTTGCCCTGTCTGCATTCCCCACAGGGGCACAAAGCTGAGCTCACCTCCAACTGCTTCTTCCTTTAACTGAGCCGAGGCAGGGCTCACCCCTCAGGTTGGCTTCTGCTTACTGGGAAACACATCCCAACTTTTAGCATCTCTGGTTTGCCTTGGGTGTAGCTTCCCCTGTGCAGCATTTATAATGGATATGCTGCTGGGGAGAAAGCAGAGGTCGTTCTGCTGGCCAGTCTGTCTGAAGTCCATCAGTGCCTTGGTCTGGATCTTGCTGCATGGGTGAAGGGGAATTGATTTGAGCAAGTAGAGAGCAACGGCGCTGGCTGCGGGGTCCCTTGCAAGCTCACAGTGTAAGGCTGTACTTCTTGGTCCCCTTTAACCACATAGATGAACTAAGCATGAAACCCAGTTCGTTTTGAAATTGAAAACCTGACAAAGTAAGGGGAGAAATCATAAAGGGGATAAACAGAAATTGTTTCCTGGTTTAGAAAAAAGGCAAAAGAGAGGGGGCAAACACACCGTCATTTGTTTGATTGTCTCTTTGGGAAAGATCCTTCTGGCATTGATAGCAAAGGGCCAGTTTGGAGGGTCTCTCAGTGCAGCGTATGAGCATTGTAGAAGGGACACAGCTTTAATCCTCCTGGCCCTTACTGGAATATAAATGAACCTGTCAATCAGCAACTCTATTTGATGTTTGCGTCTTTTCATACCGGTGGAATTTTACAAGGGCAGTCTGCAGTCCTGCATTGTCATCAGGGGACTGCAGGAGATTAAATGGCTACATTTGCAGAATGGAAAAGGATGAGCAAAAGACAATGCTATTAGTGATCTCCTTTTGCCCACTGTCCTGCTCCCTGGAAACTCTCTCAGAGTACCAGTGAAGGTTCAAATTCAAGCTGTGGGTGAGAGAAGCAGGTGTGTATATTCTCCAACTGTCCACCAAGCTATTGGTTATTCAGGGCGGGTGTCTCTGCCTCTCTCTATCGGTGCAGAGCTTATGGACAACTGCTTGTGCTCCAAATAGAAGTATTTGGCCAGTGAATACCTTTGATTTACCCAGACAACTTAAAAAATATATATGTTTATAGAGGTGTGATTAAAAAAAATTGAATGAGATGAGGTTGGGTTATTTTTCACTGGGTATTTATGGGCGATTTTTCTTTCAACTTTATTCCAACAGAAAAGTAATTCTTCCAGGATGAAGCAGCTGTCAATTAAACAGTAAAACTATAGTAATCGTGGGATCTGGAATCTATTTTATTCCGTTTTCACTCGCCAGTTTTGTATGTGCAGCATCTCTGACTTCAACCTGTCTGTTTCCACGGTTACCTGTAAAGAGTTAAATTCAAGAAAGCAAACTAGGAGGAGAATGCTTGTGCCAGTCAGGATTCTTAGCTAAATTGCTTTCATACTTTGTTTTTATAATATACTTGCTGCTTAGCCACATTTTGGCCTTTTTCCTTTTTCTAACACAAATCATTATGTGGGATAGCTAGTAGATAGTTCCTACTTTCACAGTGACAACTCTGTGCTAAAAATGTCCCTTGGCACAGGGATCGTTAACTGATGGCAATTTGTCTGCCTTTCTGAGTAGGTTTTTTTTCGGCACCAGCTATAGAATCTATGAAATAGTCTGTGGGGGGAAAAGTGTTTATCTTGTGTTGAAACTGAGGATGGACCAAATGCTTGAGGAAAACGAATGTGTCAAATAACGTGCTATAGATAATACTGAATTTTTTCGAGATCGTGGAAGGAGGTGATCGGGCAGAATCGTGCAGAAGTCAGCCTGAGAAAACTGGCATTTTGTGAAATGCTACCATAGAATATGTTTCAAACGTCACTATTTATGCATCCATTTATATAGCTAGCATCAATTACATATTTTTAAATGTTGATGGTATGTCTAAAAACTATATACATTATGAACATAAAACTTTCTTTTTCCATGGCTTGAACATGGAGAATGAGTCTTTTTTTTTTTGTCAGTATTTGTATTTGTTTGCTTGAAAGAATAAAGAATGGTATTTTGTTGGTAATAGTCACAAAGATTTATTAATATTTTATTGTGGAGCTTTTAAATTGAGGGCTACACATAAAAAGTTGTGGGTTTTTTTTCTCTCTTCCTGGTAAGTCTGCTAAAAGAGCATACCAACACCATGCATTTGCATTTTTTGATCGCTAAAAATCCCCCCCTACCATAAATGTGTATGTGAAATTGAGAACCTAATTAAAAGATTAACAGCATGTACAGTACTTTACCCAAAAGGCATGTGTTAATTTGTTAAAACACTAAAGATTTTTATGCTGTCTTTTTTGACACTATCAAAATATTTTCAGTGGAACTGGTTGAACCTGGTCTCTTTATTATAAATTCTTCTGCAGAGTAAGATGACTTAATTTCATATCTAATTGCATAAGAAATTATAAATTATCTTTTCTAGGAGACCTATGACACTAAAATGCAGAATGAACAAATAAAACTGATTTGTTCTAGTACAAATGAAGATATACAGCAGTATTTTTATTACAGACAGCATTTGTTTGGGTTGAGTGTCTGAATATTTTACAATAAGATGCAAAGTGCTACGTGTCGAGCAGTCATTCTAGCAATGCTTCTTAAGGTGTTTTACAACTAATTGCCATGAAACGAAGACACCCATATCAACAAAAAACCAACCCCACCCAGAAAATAAAGCCCTATGCAGAATGGGACAAATCTGTTCAAAAGGAAATATGTTTTATATGCATTCATAGAAGCAGCAGGATCTGCCTCTTGAATCAAACATGGACCTTTTCTTTTGTTTGAAGAGAAAAGACCTGTTGATTTAAAAAACGTGTTTTATCTCAGAAAAAAAGGTGGCTTGCTGTATTTAAAATGGCAGTTTTCAGCTAGGCAGGAGATGCCACTGCCTAGACTGGCACACAAGGGTGAAGGATTACAAGTCTGGTTTCTAGCGGTGAAGCGCGATTGATGCGTAGGGCAGCGTACTGCATGTGGGAATTTCCCTGATGTAAAGGGAAATAGAGGTCCTACCATGACCCCGTTAGTGTCACATAAGTTGAGGGGTTGCTGTGGTGCTGCAGAGTTAGGATGTCCTTCCCTGCTGGGGACTTCTGGGGAATCTTGAACAAATCCCCCTTCCTGCCCCTAAAGCACAGCCAGCGGGTATTCTCCTTTGGAAACGACTGGGTATTTACCAATCCAAAGCGGTGTATTACTTGAAGAATTGAGTATTACCCTTATGGCAGAATTCAGTAGAAATTGGCAGTTATTAAAGATTTATCTTTTGTAAGTACTCTCCATGGGATTCTATTCTGTCATTGAAAGTTTAAAACGGTTTATAGTAAATTTACCATTTTATACTGAACTGTGTCAGTGTTGGTGCCAAGGCTGTTCAAATGTTACTGAATGTCTATTTAATCAGATTAGATTAGACCCTGTTATAAGTATATTGTTCATAAAGGAACAAATTAATATTCTACTGACCTTTCAAGGGTTGAATTAATACGTTTGCCGCAAGGATTAGCTTGGCATTGTATAGTGGTGATGTTCCTTTATTTATTTATCCAGAAGTACTTTTATTCCCAAGTTCACTGATACAAAGCTGCTTCTGTTAAGGTGATTGTTATTCACAGGTACTAAAAGACCAGTGCCAAACTGTCTAAATCCCAACATATGTATGCATTTTTTTCTAGAAGTGGGCCAAAAGACTATTATGGGACTTCACAGAGGCAAGTAGGAAAGAAATGTAATAATTTTTAGCTGGAGAGCTGGTTTGAGTGATTCGAGACAAAAACTGCAGCATTTATGGTGAAATGTTGCTTACACTTTTAAAAAACGTTTATGCCTAATAATCCAAAGTGATTTCAATAACAAGGTTAAAGAAGAATTTTATTAGCATAAAAAAGTGAGATTTTATTTTTTCCCTTACCTTTCTGTAGCTCTGTAGTAAAATCATTGTGCAAGGACTTTTCGTGCTTTACAATTTTGAGCGTGTGTCTGTCCAAGAAAGCAAGGAGGAAGAAAGCAAAAGAGGAGAGGGCCAAGAGAGCAAGTGTTCCTATACAGTTTGCAGTAGTGATGTCCTGCCTCTGTGAGGGACGGCGGTATGATTGTTGGTACTGTAGTAAGCAGCACCTGCACCATCTCACGGAGGTACAGCAACTCCCCCGTCCCACTCTTCTCCTTCCCCTTCTTGTTGAAGCAAGGTTGGGATGGAGTTGCAGGTACAGCTGTAGCACTGACGTGGCACTGTGTTGCCCCATGGTTGCAACATGGATTTTGTGGAAGAAGGGGCTATTACAGAACACAGTTGCCACCAAACATCTTCAAGGCTTCTCCTGAATCCTTCTCTTTTTTATTTGTCTCTTCCATATAAACTCTGGTTTTGCATGTAAATGTGTGGGAGATGGAGAAATCGTAGCTGCAGATGGAAAAAAAAAACAAACCAAAAAACAGTGTCTTGATATTTTAAAAAAATCCAGAATTAGAAGGAGATAAATTTAGGTAGCCTTTGCACCATAATAATGTGGAAAGACCTGACACAAAGCCATAAGGCTTTTTTCACAGATTCAGTTGTCTGGAAATTGTGCAATGCTGTTTAAACGGAATGACTTTTAACAGATCACAATAAATTTAAAAATAAAATAAAATCATGTTTTCACCAAGGATGGCAGTGCCAACTCCCATGCAATTAATAGACAGCATGTACTTTGTTTTCCTTTGAGTGCTTTGCATTTTGTCTAGATTTTATCTGACCATGTATCCAGGAACTGGATACGATGCAAGCTGCTGTTAATTGAACTGTGTTTGGGACTATTAAAACCATTCTGTGTGCTGTATGGCAAGATGCATATCTAAATTTGCATTTGCAGCAGTGTAGCTGTAGCGCACGTATCCTTTAGTAGATAGGCAGCCTGTAGTCCATGTATTTTTAGATACAGAATGTAAATAGTTTGACAAAATAACTTCTTATATCGACATAGCATTTGTCTTTTACAAAACCTGCGGTTATTTTCCCGGAGCAGTCGTGAGGTGCAGTTTGTAGCTTAACGGGAAGAAAGATGGAATGTTTTCTCCTTTTGGTGTAAATTGTTGTCCCATTCATTGAGTCAGGTCTTGTGTTGCAGCAGCTTCTTTATAGAGGAAGGCTGCTCCTCGTTTCCTCTGATCTCATGCACCTACCATCTCTTTACATCTAGCTAGTTGTGTGATGTAGTATTTAGGGGTAAGAAGATGCTGTCTGATACAAGGAATGATGAGTTTAAATCTGGAAGCAAAATATTCCCTTATTTCCGTGCTTGCTGGATCAAGTCTTTTATATAACGTGCTTTGTAGAAAAAGGGCTATATTTGTACAGAAGGAGGTGCCAGAACGCTAACAGAAGTATAGTAGCTCATCTGATGGGTGGGACAGACTTCTACATGCTATTCGGAAACAAAATTAACCCTGTGTGGGTGTATAATACCTAGTATTGTTAATTCTTGACATTTTCTTTCCCATATTTCTGGGGCTCTTGATGAGGAGAGCTTCAGCTTCTCTTTAAAATTTTAATTTGTAGAGCTAAAAAATAAAATCTTAAAGGATTCCATCAGAAGCTTGTGAGCATGACCCTGTACTTGGCATGAGAAGATGGAACAGAAAAAAAAATCCAATCATCTGAATTTACTGGGAACAAAAAGAAGCTGGTCGGTAACTTTGGGATACAGTTTTGCTCTCTGAAGAACGTTGCTTTGCGGGTGTGCGGGCATGTGACAGCATGATTGTACATGGGGCTGTGCTGGTTTCAAACATGCCTGGGGCCTCCTGTGGCACTTTCCTTATTTCTGAGCCTTTGGCACTGAGTGCTGGTGGGAGATGTGTGGAGATGGGGAAATGAGAGAACTAGATATTAGAATTCAGTAGCAGATGTAAATTGAGCAGAAACCTCAGTATGTTATAAACTTGTAAGGCTATATATACACTATGGCATGTGGCTGGACCGTAGTCATGCTCAGCAAACCACTGAATATTATGGGACAGTTTTTATGTTTTCTAATTCTTCCCAGAAAAAAAGACGATTTCAATACTGAGCAATATCTTCTTATCCCATTCCTACTGTCAGCAGCACAGCAATTTGAACATGCAAAACCAGCAGATTAGCTGTTTCCCTGAAACTACATTTACTATTTAGTGTCTTACTGATGGCTGAACAGCCGGTATTGGCAGAATCTGGGGCTGGAAGTGACTTCAGGAAGCTCATGGAGTTTAGCGAAGGTTATGAGGACGTAGTGCTTTCCGTTAGATGTCCTGTGAAGAGAGAGATGGGAAAGGGTGAGAGATGGCAAAGTGGCACCTACACGCAATGAACATGGCTTTTTTGAGCCAGGAGTCTAGACTGAGAATTTCATTTGAGGATTTGCTTCTTTATTAGGAAGAGTTAAGAGCAGAAATGGAAAAGCTGGTAGTAGTACCGATAATGTCCTGACCACTTAAAACTTAAGTGTAAGGTGCATGTCTCAGAGCCAAACATTCCTTGTGATGGTGGAAACTTAAATGCAGTTTTCTGGTACTACTGTAATAAGGCCAGAAGTCAGACTAGAAAGGCTTGCTTCGCTATGAAGGTTAAGTGAAATGCAAAAGTTAAATGGGAATCCAGTTGTGTGATGTGGAGTCCAAAATCAGCACACACAGCGCTGTTAGTGTTCACAATTGTTGGTGCTGTAGCTGCAACAAGGAATTCTTTACAAGGAATTTAAGCCATGTTTTAAGTTACAGCAGTGTAAATAAAGTCAAATGCCTCTGAAGTCAGTGCAGTTTTTGATTTCCACTGATGCAATTGAGAGCAGAGGTTGAAACATGATTTTTATTTCCAGATGTGTCTCAAGCTACATTTCAAACTTGTTTTATGTGAAGAAGTAAATAATCTGTTGGGAGGCAGGTTGGGAGCATAGGTAACACAGCTTCAGATGCATTACAGATCTATATACGAATCCTGTACCTATCTGTTGGATCAGTAACCACTGTTGATTGTTCGCAAAGAGCTTGTTGGGGGTGTTCCATCCACGTAATTGCCCATCTGTGTCCTAATATGGAAAAATAAACTCAATACAGCTATTCTGGAGCGAGTTATTTAGCTACAGGAGGGATGGGCTGAAGCCATTTTACTAGAGAAC
This sequence comes from Ceryle rudis, assembly GCA_033439905.1. Taxonomy (NCBI): domain Eukaryota; kingdom Metazoa; phylum Chordata; class Aves; order Coraciiformes; family Cerylidae; genus Ceryle; species Ceryle rudis. The sequence continues at coordinate 97,279 of JAAGNO010013023.1, read as the reverse complement.
ACTTCTCCCTATATGAAAGCCATCCATTTGCAGGATACATTTTAATGATACTTAGAGTAATTTGATTATTTTTCTTATAACACATTGCAGAAGCTTTGGGTTTAGGTTCTTGCTTATTATGGGACTACCTGAGACAGTGACTTAGACTGGCACAACAAAATAGATATTACCCATAGGAATCCTCCTACCTCTGCAGAATCATGGAGAAAGATGACCTGTGTCCTCAGAGGACAAAAGCATGGGGACCTCTTAGACTGAAAGTGAGGAGACATGTTTGGTTTAATAGATGTAAGATTTGGCCTCATTTCAAGTACTTTTCTTAAGACCAGAGAAAGGAGAAAGCTTCAGAGACTGGGGAGACACGTGAAGCCTGAAGCTAGGAGCTTTACAGTAGGTGATGGTGTTGTTGCTTTAGGTGTCTGTATGTGTTTGACCAAAGGTGGGGATAGGAAATACCCCCCTTTTTGGCAAGGACTGAGAAGCTGGTCTTTAGCTTGACTAATACATGTATGTATGTAGGAAGGTTCTAAAAGCAGGGGAAAATATTTATTAATTTGGACTAATTGTGGTTGGAATATCATAAACACTTGGGTGTAATATGAGAAACACAGTAACTTTTTGTTTTTAAGATTCATATATTTTGCAGAGGAACTTTCTTTGTAAGGTTCTCATAAAAAAGCAGGGGTCCCTGTCTACCTGCATCCATAAATCAAGATGGTGCTTTCTTTTCTTTAGAATTTAAGGTAAAGAGTTTTTATTTTAAAGCATAATGTAGTTAGTACTTGTCTGTAGATTTTTAAATAGTGCACAAATGCACAAGATTTTTCTTTGATTAAGTTTTTTTTTTTTTACATTTATTAACAAGGTGGTTATATAGGAACATTCATCGGACACTTCAGAAATAATGGGAGATGTATGATGTCATATGAAGTCGTTACAGCAATACACCGTGTTATAAAACTTCAGAGCAACCACTGCTGTACCCCCAGGGTGACTAATGGGGCCTCCTCATTCATTCACTTCTACCAAATCCCAACATCAGAATAGTCCGCGGGCTCTCTTAAAACACAGATTGTGCCTATAGGAACATGTGGTGAGAAGTTACGCTTGGGAGGGTGTAATCAGAGTACCTCAAAAGGAGTGATAGATATTTTGATTCCCAGAAGCTGTCATGTTAAGACTGCACAAAAGCTAGAGAATCCCTGAGGTAAAAGCTCTTTAGGTGGAATTGGATGGAAAAAAAACTCTTGGCTAGCTTGTGGGGAGCTTGTGAGAACAAGTACTAGAGGCCAAATTCTGCTCAGTTACACCATCCTATGTTTGGGCTAATGCCAAAGATGAGCGCTTTCCCTGCTGCAACTAGACTGGAGGGACTACAACTCTGAGGGGTCTGAGCAACCAGTGACTCGACTCTAAACCACACATAAAACAAGTCTAGCGATCTTGAACTGTTGAACAATGATTCATTTTATAATACGACCACAAAATGTAGCTTGAGTTGGTAATGATTGCTTCAAACAGCTCAAGAAACTGAATGAGCAAGGAGTTAGGATTACCCTTAGCCCTACTAAGTGTCCTTGTTGGGCCAGAGGTCAAGGCTTCCCAGTATAGATTTTGCCTGGGGCTGCACGGGTGGGCAGGGAGAGCTCTGCCCGCAGTACAAACAGACAAAAGTCTCATTCTTTAGTGGTGAACGTGCTTTAGCAGCCATCACTGTATACCGACGCTTAAAACAAAATGAAAGGAAATGTTAAGTCTGCTGCATGTTACTTGTTCAGGATGTTAACAGCTGTATGGCGAATACATCTATAGTATAGGAGGGAGAGGAAGATACAGGCAAACTTTCACAGCCATCCTTTCATATCTGTAATTACATCCAGACTTAGCAGCAGTGTCATTTCATTTTGCAGAGGAGCGTGGCAGCCCTTGAAGTGAGATTTCTTGGTGTTCAATCCCACGCTGTAGAAAAGGTCCATTGTGCTCTGACCTGCTTTAAAACAAACCCTACCAAAGCATGTGTGTGTGCTCTCAGAGACCCCACTTTTTATAGCCGACTGCCATTTGTTGCAGGGGTTGCTATGGCAAACCAGGGCAGAAAATCCTGTCTTGGTGTTAAAGCGAAATACTTTGAAATTGTAAGGAGACAGATTTTGAGAATATAAATTAATTAAATAGCAGTAATTGCATTATTGCACTATCTTGCCAGGGAAATAGCTATTCCTGTAAGAGTCTATTACTGTGTTAGGTCTTGGAGCAGAGTGTAATTTTTTGAAAGTGCTTTAGGTTTTCCAAATCTATTTTTCTGCTTTTATTTAATTCTAACTACTACTAAATGGCAGCTTAGCCCTGCAAAGGTGGTCATCATCCTGCTTGCTTGAGTTGTTAAAGCTGTAAGACGACTGAATAAGCAATTACAGTTTGGTCTTAAATTGGCATATGTAAATAATTGTAACTTCACCAGTCTGACCCATGTAGCTGCTCGATAGCTTGCCCTATTGGGACCTGTGTCTTTGGATTGGTACTGGAAACATTGGGCTTCTTCCAGATAGGAGTCCTACAGCTGTCTTAATGTGCCTTTTGCTCCTTGACTGCTGGAGGTGCAAAGTGGCAGGCAGGTGGGAGGAGACTTCTGTGGTACATTTCTTCATTTGCAAGAAAACGAAGAAACCCAAGGCTGCCTTGTGTTGCTTGCCTTACTGTTTTTCCCCTGTGTCCAGACTACTTAATGCCTCTGACCTTGCTGTAGTTATGATCTTCTTCAAATCTCTGATGAAAGGATGAAGAGTACCCACCAGAAACAGAACTGATAAACTAGATGCTGGCTAGCATATTTTCAGTCCAGTTGGAAAAGCTGCTTCGGTGTTTTGTTTTTTTTTTTCTTTTATTGCTGAAAACAGGCAGTTCTGTATCTTTACATCTGTAACAATTATTCATTAGAGTTCTTTTCATTAGAGTAATTATTCATTATTACATTTTTAAGAGGGACTATGTTATGCCCCTTTGATAGTGTTTGGGGAGAAATGAAGACTAAAATGTTCGCTTCCCACATCTGAAAGAGAAATTCAGATTTAAAAGGAGAAAGAGATCAAACCACTACCAAATGAAAAATGTTTTTTTAGTTATGTTACCATGGACCGTGAAGAGCCTTACTTGGTTGACCCAGTGAGTGAATGCCTTCCTCTGGGTGTTCTCCAAGCATCTTTGATCTTTGCTCAGTTGATCTCTGTTGATAATCAGCCTCTGGCTGGCTGAATGTGGGCACAGGTCAGTGACTCTGCATTGATTATGCCAGTATTGCCAGTCCTGCCTTGGCCGTCTGCTGTTCACTTTAGCATGGTGGTAGCTGAGGATTAATGCCTACATCAAAGTTTGTGAACTCTTGAGTCTTCTCAGTTTTGCCACTGCCTATTTGTCTTCAGTAAGTCATCTTTGGACAGCTTGCTGCAGTTGGTTGTACTGGTGAATGAAGGTAAATACGTGCTTTTGTTGAACTTTCCGAGTTCATTTTAGCGCGCTGAGAGTGTCGTTTTGTATGTTCCCCTTGGGTTCCTGAATAGGCAGTAGACCGTCCAATGCATCCAAGGAATGGAATGGAATGTTACAAAGCTTCTGTGTTGCAGATGGAATTAGATAGGTTTAGTAGAGAGACTAGCAGCTTCCCAGGTGGGAATTAAGAAAAATAGAGAAATGTAAAAACTTTTATAACCAGCTCAAGTCAGCATCCTCCCTGGGAACTAGCCACGTCTAATTCAAGGTGCTTTTCATGCCACCGTGTTTGCCAGCTACCTCTTAGTTTAAGGCATTTGTAATGATTCACGAGTTCAACTCTGTGTTAGAAGAAGAAAAGCACTTCTTTTGAAATATCATTAAAAGCCAAGCCTACTTTTTTTCTCATTCCCTATTGCTTACTTGAATCCACCGTCTTTCCTAGTATTTTGTGCAGCATTATTTTTTCTTGTAACGTTTATCGTTACTCAGTTGAGAGGTTTTTCACTGCATTACCTGAGTTAAAATGATCTCATGTTCAAGGCTAAAATTAAAAAGTTTTGAAAACCTGAGTATTCTGATTGTCACTAGTGCAGGAATTAGGTAGAGAAGACTGAATGTTTTGAAAGGGAGCTTTGTATCCACATACCAGCTTATCTTCATAAACGTGACAGCGAATCAAATAATTTTAAAAATACAAAAAAGGTTAATTGAAAACTACTTTTCCATGCATGTTGCAATCATATTTCTTATGGGTAAACATAAGCATAAAACATTGTAACTACACCCACAACATTCTGTCCTATTAGATGAATACAGGTTATACTAATGTTGCATGGTAAGTGAATAATTTCTATCTAAAATTCTACATTTTTCCTCTGTGGTTACAACCAAAATTATACAGATTCCCTGTGTGGAATTATATCTCAAACTGCTTTCCTCCAAGGTATTTTTAAACTTTTTGCCTAAATGATGTGCATTGTTTTAATTACAGCACATAACAATTATCTGGAAGCTATTGGTTATTATGTCAGTCTGAGGTGCCACTTAAGTCCTTTCCTACTCACAGTTAACAAAATAATAATTGTTTCAAAGGCAGGCAGGGATACGAACCCAAATAAAATCCTAGCAGGCATGTCATTATCGTAGCAGGGGAAAGCAAAGGAGCAGGTCCCTCCCTGGGTGAAAGCATTGGGGAGAAACGGGTGGTTGTATTTGTTTTGGCAGGGTGAAGCTGTCGTGAACCTGGAGTCCCAGCCAAAACTGAGTGAGCTTTGAGTTGACTCGAGCTATTTCTCAAATGGTTTTTGTGAACTCTCACTTTTTCTTTTTTATTCCCCATATTGTTTTAATTATACTTCTCAGTGCTGGGAACATCAAAACAGATTTTCCGTATTTTGGGATTATTTGTGAAATGATTTCTCATCAGCTAATAGCCATTATTTCAAAAAAATCTTCATTGGTTGGGTTAAAATCCGAGCTCAGATGTGTGATCACATAAGGGAAAATTCCGTGGAGACTTGGAGTGGAACGAAGCCCCCTCCTTAATACTTTTGTCTAACATATGTCACTGTATTAAAAATAATTACTTTGGTTCCTTAGAGGGGAAGAGGAGGGGGTTTTTAAAACCTTGGAATTCTATATTGAGTAGCAAATAAACTCCTGAGATTGCTTTCATTTGAAAAGGATATTTTAAATGATACCTTTTACTTGAATGTTGGCCAGTTTAATTTGGATTATTGCTTCTGACAATTTACCTCATGTTGGGCTGCACTTGTCTCATTAGCAATGTGGAGAGTGAGGAACTCGGATTTATGAGGGCTCAGCCCTCACCTGGGAAAGTCACCCACCAGGGCTGCACCACTGCTCTGACAATTAACAAACCCACATAAAAGCTGTCTGTGGACGGCTGGGGCATTCAACAAATATATTAGTAGTAGTCTTGTCAAATTCTTTCAGTAGTTTTGCCAGGAGAAAAAGTTGAACAGTAGAGGAGGCACGGGCATGAGATTTAAAAATACGTCACTTCAAAGTGATTTGGTTTTGATATTTTCCTTTTCCAACTTTTTCTAGTTTGAGATAGAATTTATTCTTCAAAATTTATCTGCTTTAAAAGCATTTTTTTTTTCAATAAAAAAGTGTAGACTGCTCAGGAGTAGGGATAGGGCTAAATAATTAAAGAATTAAATTCTTAAATTCTGCTTGAATGTAATGCTTCATCTACCAGGAAACAATCAGGTGATTTGCTTTTCATTTAAGGAAAACCAGTTACTCAAGTTGTGGGTTTATGAACAGATTCCCCCCTTTTTCTCCTCTGATTATTATCCATTGAAGCAAAATATCTGTTATTTCCACAATGTACTGACCTGTGTTACACGGGGAATATTTAGAAATAATGTCATCTTTTGGTGCTGATTTGATGAACAAAAGGATTGAAGATCATTTTCTGCAGTAGAAGTAATGACTTTACTAACTCGGTGTAGTGGAAGGCTTCTTATCTAAATACTGTCAGAGAATAACAACTAATGTTCAAACCCCAAGATGAAATATAAAGAATTTTCTGGCATTACTAGGAGAAAGAACTGGAAAAAAATTATTTGATTTCTTTCACATTTTTTTTTCGTGTTACATTTCTCAGTTATACCAACATGCCGCATACCTGTGTCTAAATTTGCATACATACATATGTATCAACTGCATAGTGTCCAGAGCGAATACTGATACACATATCTTTATATGCAGCAAGGGGGGAAAGTATTAGTCCCTTAAAGGTTGTGTTTTATTTTTTTTCCTTTTCATTTAAATCCATTTTGCATTTTATTGTATCAGGTCCCTACAAATACTTTAGTACTTTTGCTGTGAAATTCAGCAAGGGGAGGATGATTTAAACTGACTGCTCTGTTCTCTCCCCTTATGTGGCTATGCATGTAATATTTGCAGCCACTTAAAAGGTATTATACATGTTATTTAAAAATGGTTATTCCATTGAATATTTAATAATGTATACATGAAAACTGATCCAGAAGAGACTATACGAAAAAAGATCTGCTCTGGCAGAAAAGTGGGTTATTTTAGTTGAAAAATTAAATCTTTTTTTTTTTTATCCTTGACGGCAGAGAGAGATAGGTCTGTGCAGTCAGCCAGTTAAATGTGTAGCCCATATGTGCTCAGTGAGGAAAGATAACGATGAGGTGCAACTGTGACTGGCAGAGATTGCCATGCCTGCTTGCCATGTTCCTTTCTCGTCTATAAGGGTAGCTTCACCCTGCCCTGGGAGCTTGCACCTCTGTGTTTGCTGGGCTGCCCTGCTCTGCACAGGCTGAGTAATGTGCCTGGTCGGCTTTCATGGAGCAGGTATCCCTCACTCCTCCCAGTAGACCAGACCCACGGCAGCCTCTAGTGTTCCTCTCCCGTTTGGTTATAAATTTGGGTAAAATGCATGGTAGGAAGATGTGAAGAAAAGTCGTGACTCAAGCTAAATAGAGTGCAAGTCGTTGCCTTGGGGGTAGGAGGAGAGAACATTAGAGGTTTGCGGTCTGGAGATTTATTCCTGTAGAGCTGGGAGGTGGCTGACCACCATTCTGAGACATGGGCAGGAGGAGGAAGGCAACAGAGATGTGGTCCTGGGTGGGTGGGCAGGTGAGCAAGGCACTGACCAGTAGAGCCACTTGCCATGAGGGATTCTCACCCAGGGTTAAAAACATCTTACGTATCATGATGAATCTGAGCTCTGTTCTAGCAGAAAAGAAAAACTACTTGTTTATTTGCAAGCTAAAAATTAAAACTACTTTCTTGGTACAGAACGAGGCCTAAAGGGTGGCAACATGGTTGAGACCATTTTCTGACTGGGGCAGCTGTTGGTGGAGGGTTTTGCTGTCTCCCTGAGGCTGAGGGAGAGCGTCCATCATTCTCGCCCATCCAGCCTGACAGGTCTACCCATCTCTCCTGAGATAGGACACTGCAAATTCCCTTTCCCCTGCTGGCAGAAAACACCTCAGTTTTGATGATAGCATCATTTTGCAGTTCTATCAAGACTGCCCTAAAGTTCTGGTTGTGACATTTAGGCACATTTACTAATATTTTCCTTCAATATAAAAATTACTCAAAAGATGCCTCAGGTCTGACATTCCTTTATTTTAACAGGGCACATGCAGGCACACAACGCAGCTAATGGAATATGAAGCCTTTTGTACCCTGCATACCTGGATAAAAGCTGGCTTAAGTCCCTAATGTCTTGAAATTGGTACCTCCATTTTGTTGCTGTTTGTAAAGAGCTTATGTTAGCACAGCCTAAAGGCAGAGTATTTCCATTACAAACTGTTACCTTAGTTTCTATAAATTGTGTTCTTTAGACATTTCCAGATAAGGGTCCTCCAGGTCTTCAGTTCTTTTCTTTGGGCGTACAATGAAAAGGATTTTATCTCAGAGTAGGTAAAGAAGGTAATAGAGAGGACAGTATTTTTGGCCGCCAGCAATAAAATGACTCCAGGTTGTGAAGACCAGGTAGAACTTAATTTTCAGCACAACTCGATTGAACAACTTTTCAAATTTCATTAGAGTAACATGTTTAGTTTGGAGAAGTGTATCTAAAGGAAGCCATTTCTCAGAAAATCTTATAGATTCATTCATAATTGATCTGTTTTGTTTAATATCTAAGATTATTCTCTTAGATGACAATTTTAATGGTGTGGTACTGACCTTTTATATCTACACTACAGTGTTACCTGGTCACAGTGACTGGGACCCTTACTGCATGAGTTCTTCAAATGAGGTATTTTGTCATAACTTGTAAACCAGGGCCAGCAGGGGAACATGAGAGCTACTTTAATGCTGATAGGCGTCAATCCAATCCTCTGATTGGATTTTCATCCACCATAAACTCAAATGTGAAGTGGAGAAAGGAAGGTATTTCTGAGGCAGTGGATTTTTCCAGGTAGGTGTGTTTTAATGGGGGATAAAGTTTCTACTTACTCAGAATGTCTTTATTCCTTTGCAGTTTATACCTATTTTAAGACCTGGAGGATGAAACAACCAATAATAGTTCATGTCTCCAAATAAACATCAGACTTTGGGGGAGAAAAATAGACTTTCATTAAGATGAAGATACCCACAGTGCAATCCACATCCCACCACCTGAGTGAATGCCAAGAGCAGGGAATAGTTATTGGCTGTGGGAAATGATTATGTCGGCAGAAACCAGATTGAGGCTTTTCCTCCAGGGTGACCTTTGAAATCAATCAGATTGTAAAAACGATAAACCTCCCAAAGCTGCCTCTTTGTGTTGTGCTTGCTGTGCTAGTAGTGCTCCCCCAGTGCTGAGGTTTACTCTGGTTCCCTGTGACGTACACATGCCCAGGAGGGGAGGATATATCTGGATTATCAGAGGGCTGTTCTGCCCATTCTTTGGCATGTAGTGTCTTCATCTTCCTATGTAAGAATTCGGGAACTACTGTTATTTCTATCTTATTATCTCCTTTACTTTGATGTTATTAACTGAAATCCCCTGTCAGTTACTGTGTATTTGTGGTACAGAGAACACTGGCAGCGGTATAGGTTGTAGCTTGTGGTGAAATGATATCTTTGGTAGATTCCACAGATTTTCAAGTATTGATGCCATGTTCTGAATGAGTATGGCATCATCCCAGCGTACCTTTATTTAATGATATTCCTCAGAACTGTGAATGGGCCTCTAGATTGCTTTTTCTGCTTACACACGTGTAGAAGCTATGCATATGTGAGCCCAAGACACCTGGGGCTTGGGAGGTGATTAGAAGTGCCAGTCTTCCCTCCCTTTTTTCTTGAAATATCACCACGGAGGACTTTTCAGCTCTTTGCATTTGGATGTGAGATAGAGTTTAGGAAAGAGAAAGAAGTGATGAGAGCACTGAGCTCTGGAGGAATAGGGTTCTTCTGGTACAGAAATTGGTTTAGTCCAGGAGTCGTGGTATTAAACAACATGTTTTTTTACCCTCATTGAGGCTGTTGTTGTACCCTATCTCTTAAGGTGTCTGCAGTGCCACAAAAAAAACCCCAAAACAGCAGAAAGAGGCCTGAGAGTGCTGGTGTGCTGCCTGCCGGCTTGGTGGGTTTGTGAAGTACTGTGAGCTACTTCCCGAAGGATGGATCTCCGGAGGTGCTAGAACTCTTCACCATCTCATGAGACTATCGAGTCTTACAATGTCTGATGGTGTCCCTTAAACTCCCATACTGATTTTGGCTGGGATAGAGTTAATTTTCTTCTTAGTAGCTCTACAATTTCTATGTGCTGTGATTACGTGAGAATTTTAGCTGCTCTGTAAAGAAGCAGTAAACTTCTGGAAATGCTTCAAAGCATGGTATGTGTGTGCTGCAAACCTCCAGATCCAAAAAGTGAGTAACTCTTTCCAGTCTTTGCCATGTGCACAGAAATTTATCATTCAGATTTAAAAAATAGTTCTTTCTGCCTTTCTACCTTTCAGTCTTCCATTCACAAACTGACTAATGGGAAATTGAAAATGCTTACTAGATCCAAAAAGGATCTGGTGGCTTTGTAAGAAAATAGGTTCAGTTCTAGGAAGATGTGGGCTAAGAAAACAAATCTGGGTTCATCTCAGCATAATGTGGGCTCATCAACAGTACAGGGAAAACTGTTTTTTCTGAGTCTGGTAACAGTTCCTGCTTGCTCTGAGTCATCTCCTCTAGTGGTGAACTACAGTCTTTTTTTTTCTCTTTTTTTTTCTGTTCATAGGAAATGTAGCATAGTTCAGTAACCAGCAGGGCTTTATTTAGACTTGTCAAGAAATGCAGAATTGTTTTGCTCTTCCTGGGAAGAAAAGAGGGAGATGTGGAACCTGAGAATCGGGTCATCAACTGAAACGAGTGTCAGTAAAGGAAAAAATCTGTATTGAATTTAACCGCATCTATCTGAATTTGGTCCCAAATTGGGGACCAGGGTTATTTAAATGCATTTTGAAAAGAAATAGTGCAACCTTAAAGAGACTATTCTCTGTCTCTCTCTATTAGATCGATTTGTAAGGGAAGGGTAAGGTTTGATCCATTGCGTTTTACCTGTTTGTGAGGGAGACCTGAGCCTAAACAAACCCTCAGTCTTTGGTCTATTGCATATTCTTAAATGCATATATGCATGTACATTTGCATATGGATAATTTTTCTTCCTTATATTTTTTAATATAAAAATGCTAGAATACAAGTCTTGTCACCTTTGTTAGCTACTTCATGGTGGATCTAATTCTTAACTGAATGTTGTTAAAGATACCAGTATCAAGCCTGTGGACATTGTTTGGATCTGGATATGCTTTTATAATAATGCAGCTACAGACAGCAGAAGTTCTGAGTCAGATTGCAGAGGTAACAGCAACCATATCTTCACATATCGCGTTCATGTTGAATTAGTCGAAGCAGTTGTTGTTAGGGGTATTCAGCAAAGTTGTCAATCTCTCTCCCTCCTCAGCAATATATGCTTTTCTATCCTGCTAGTTAGATGCTGCCCTACTAGTTCTTCAGTTGTTCATGTCGGGGTTTTTTTTCATGGAAGTCGAGAACTGAATGTCTGGTGGGAGGAAAGAAAAGACAGAAGGCAAGCCAAAAGTAGTAATTTAGTGAAAAAACGTTCTGTTCATCTTTATACAGTGTAAGGAAAACCCCAAAAGACACAAATCTTAAACTAAAGAGATTAAGCTGTTAAACTACATAGGCCGGAATATGAATCTGCATTCAGTTAAGGGGTTGGTTTGTGCTGCACAGCATGCTATGTGTCCTTATTTTTCTTCTGACTTGAGACCCATGAATTTTCAAATCTACTTGTAGTTGACTCAACACAAAGATAGTTGGCTACTGTATGTCTGCAGTCTGAGCCAGGCTTTCTGTGCTCTCTGTGGCTGTGTTACTGTGAGTGGGCAGGATATTCAGATTCATACAAGGCCAAACAATGTCCGTAGGCTTAATTCTAAGCCTATTAGCCTCTACAATGTCCTATTAGCAATGCTCTTTTATAACCTTTAAAATGTGGTTTATGTATTTAGTTGCAATGCCATGTTATTGTGCTTTTTTGCTGCTCAGTGGACTGTCTTGCCATGTGAAGCTTATAGGCAAGCATTGAAACTGGGTGAATTGGAGGAGTTTGGGCTACTGGCATCTTTTTAAAAACAGATGCAGGTTTTTCCCCAAAGAAGTAAACCTCTCCCACTCTTCCCACTTCAGAAACATCACAATATAAAGTCCAAGGAAGGCTTCTGGAGGCTGAAAACCAAAGGCTGTCTGCCCAGTTGCCTTGTTCTCCTTGCTGGGGGTGTTGTAAGGCAGGTTATGTCAGTGCTGTTGGGAAGCTGACAAAGAAGGTTGGAAAGAAAACGTTTCTGTAAAGGTCTGGTCCTTTTACTCATGTGCAGGCCCTTGTAGGTCATGAGGTGGCAATACAGTCTCCAAGCCCAGAATTAGGGGCGAGATGATCTGGGCATTGTTTGTGGCTGTTAAAGAAACATGCATGGAGAAAAGCACCACCTGTGAGTACACTTACATTCATGTTTCTTAGCAGCTGAGGCACATACACCAAAGCCATAATTTTCAGCCTGTAAGGCTGAGGTGGAAGCATGTTACATGTCCCCACTAGCAGTGTCTGCCTGTGTTGGCTTTCTGGGAGGCACTGATTTGAAGGCAGGAGCCATGGTGCCAGTGACAAGCTGGAGGATAGCAGAGAAGCAGCCAGTGTTTTACCAGGGAGCCTGGGACTCAGAGGCAGATACTGTCCAAAGCAAAAGGAAGAGCAGTGGTTTTAGGATGGCAAAGCAAACCTCCAGTCATGGGAGCTGCTAAGGAAGCTGTTTAGTAGAGATTGCCCAGAAGACAGTAATTCATGCAAATGTTGGGAGAGTGACATGCTTTTGGCTTTGTGTGGAGATGATGGATAAAAATCGGGGGATAAAAAAATTGTTAGCTTTGCTGGATAAAGAATCGTCTGGATGGCTGGGTCCAGAGTTGTGGTGAATGGAGTTAAATCCAGTTGGTGGCCAGTCACAAGTGGTGTTCTCCAGGGCTTAGTATTGAGGCCTGTTCTCTTTAATATCTTTATCAGTGATCTGGATGAGAGGATTGAGGGCACCCTCAGTAAGCTTGCAGACAACACGAAGTTAGGTGGGTTTATCAATCTGCTAGGAGGTAGGGAGGCTCTACAAAGGGATCTAGACAGGCTGGATCGATGGGTTCAACAAGGGTATGAGGTTCAGCAAGGCCAAGTGCCGGGTCCTGAACTTGGGTCACAACAACCCCAGGCAATGCTACAGGCCTGGGAAAGAGAAGCTGGAAAGCTGCTTGGTGGAAAAGGGCCTGAATATGAGCTGAATATGAACCAGCAGTGTGCCCAGGTGGCCAAGAAGGCCAATGGCATCCTGGCCTGGGTCAGAAGTAGGGCAACCAGCTGGACTAGAAAAGTGATTGTCCCCCAGTACTCAGCAATTGTGAGGCCTTGTCTTGAATATGGTGTTCAGTTTTGGGCCCCTCACTCCCAAGAAGTATGTTGAGATGCTAGAGTATGTCCAAAGAAGGCAATGAAGCTGATAAAGGATATAGAGCACAAGTCTTAAAAGGAGTGGCTGAGGGAATTGGGATTGTTTAGACTGGAAAAAAAGAGGCTTATGGGAGACCTTATCACTTTCTAGAACTACCTGAAAGGAGGTTGGAGCCAGGTGGGGGCCGGTCTCTTCTCTCAAGGAACAAGTGATAGGACAAGAGGAAACACCCTCAAGTTGTACCAGGGGAGTTCTAGGTTGGACATTAGGAAAAAATTCTTCACAGAAAGTGTTGTTAAGCACTGGAACAGGCTGCCCAGGGAGGTGCTGGAGTCACCATCCCTGAAGGTATTTAAAAGACCTGTAGATGTGGTGTTTAAGGACATGGTTAGTGGTGACCTGACAGTGCTGGATTAACAGTTGGACTTGATCTTAAAGGTCTCTTCCAACCCAAACAATTCCATGATTCTGTGATGTTAGTGAAGGAGCGGGTGCTACACCTCTACAGGCATTTGGACTACTGAACAATACTCCTGAGAAAAGTAGCCCCACTGTGATGGTGCCTCTCAGGAGATGACGACCTGGGGGAGAGTAAAGCCAAGCTCCAGGCTGACAGGGTTGTGAAGGGCAACTGTTGAGAGTTGTTACTTAGATAGCAACTGCAAAAAAGATATCCTGGTTGCAGCGGCCTTTCTGTCATGAGTTTACATGACTGAAAAGATTTGGTTTTCTTGCTTTTTAATTGAATTGATGCTTAGATGAGTGGTTCTCTCAGCCTGAAGAGAGAAGACGAGTACTCTTTTTTTAATTCATGTATTACTTCTCACTGTCCAAGATGAGTGCAGACTTATCCCAAAAATGGCAAAAGAGAGATGCTGTGCAGGGCTGAGTATGGTTTTCCTCGGTGGAGGGAATAGTTTTAAAAGTAATATAGAAAAATGTAAAATATGTTTGGGGTTTTATTAATATTTTGTACCTCCTTTGCTTCCTCACCCTTTTATTTATTTGTGGTGTTCATGTTCTATCATATAACAGTTAAAAAAAAAAATCTCCTAAAGTAAATAACATAAACTTTTTTTTTTCCCCTGTTTCCTTACCAATTATTGTCTTTTTTTTCAAACAGAGTAGGGGGTTGGAAAATTAAATAAAGGCTTCCAAAATAACAAGCTCCAGAATATTTTATTTAATTTGTGGGTTCATTCTGTTCTCTCGCCCCCCCACTCCACCCTGCTTTTTTTTTTTTTTTTAAGATCTTTATTAATTTAGTCTAGTAACTTAGTGCCGACATTAAATTAATCTAATAAAAGTCAGGGTCCTCACATAACGTTTCCCAAATGTGAAGCAGCATCTATTACACGAGGCACAATCTTTTTACAGTAAAATGTAAACCTGATACGTAGAATTACAAGGCATCAAACTGTTTGGTGTATGTTATTTAAGTCAAATTCTTGAGTACAGTCATGCTGGAGGAAGGGAATGGGCTTTCAAAATGAGCATTCAAAAACTTAAAAACTCAAACCAAATTTCTTATATCAAAGCAATTTTAATCTGTGAAAGTACTCTGAAGTTCAGCAAGTAAACCTTGTAACACCAACAGTATTCCTATTATTTCTATTTCTATTATTTCTATATTTCTGTGAGAGTTGCTCACATGCACGTCCCTATAAAAATGTTAATGTATAATCACATGAATATCGTATGTAATCATGTAAATGCATAGTCTATATTAATGTGTGTGTATTGACACAGATGTGCAGCCAGAAAGACCAGCTATGAGTGTTTAAATTGACCAGCCCATCGATGCATTGTCGCACCGCGACATTTCATTCTGTAAGCCGCCGTCGATACGCGTGGTTTACGACAGCACTTAAAACCAGCGATAGCAAAGAACTCCAGTGACACCGGTACTAGGGGCTTTGTGCTGCCACAGCTTCGGGTAGCTCGGCCGTGCCTTCCCCTTGGGTGAAGGTCACCCTTTTGTGCAGAGCCCTGAAGTTGCGCAAGTCTCATGAGGTGGGGTGGAGTGTTTGCCATTCCAGGAGTGTGGGTGTTCCTGTTGATTTGTGGATGTGTACATCGCAGTGTAACCACATAGTTTATTCCTGTTCTCTCACTGAATTATTTATTATGGACTGAAATGAGGAAGGAGAGGGGTTCTTTTGTATTGGCATAAACATAGGATTATGTTCATTGTATGCTTTCAATCACTAAATCACTGATATGTCAATTGGAATAATAAAGTTTACCTCACAGAGATGTTACAGAGCATAATTAATTAATGTTTTTAAAGTGCTTTGGGATCGTCTGATGAAAGGAGCTTTAGAAGTGCAGGAGAGGATTATGCTGATTATTTTTCCCATCTATTACCCCAATATGTCACTGATTGAAATTCAGTGGAATAATATGGGCACCCACATAAAGATGGGCAAAGACAGTATTTTTTAAATTTCCCTAAGAGCTAGAAAAGGCAGCTCAATAATATAATACAAAAACTAATATAATCAGAGGGGTTTTTAATTGTTCCCATTGCTTTTTTTCTCCTCCGTTGTGCTTGAAAAGTCATTCCCTTTGCTGGATTAACAATAATAACTGCAAATTATGCCTTTACGTGGTTGCAGTTTGATGATAAGTTGCAGCCAGGGTACAGGTTAGAACACACAGGCTGACTTATTATGTATCTATTGCAGGGTAGTTATTTCCCACAAACTGATTTATGGATAAATAATTCTATGTACTTATTACATGGGACAGGTGGTTTCTAATTTCTGTAACAAAGCTTCGCTGAACAAAGGAAAATTGCATGCTACAGTGCAGGGACAAGATGCCTCTGAAGAGGGTAAACAGATACAATCAATGTCACAAGAGCCTGCCCATCCTGAAGGGGGGCCCTGTCAGTACTGGCTGATAGAGAAATGACTCGATGGTCCCAGAAGTGGGGGTTTTGAGTGTTTCATTGAGGTCTTTTATTTGGAGTTGTAAAAGGAATCAGAAGTGTTTGGATGCTGACGGCAATCTGCAGTTTCTTCTGAGTTTCTGTTGCGTGGGTAAGAGCTCCCGTTAGAAAGTAAGATGTTTAAACAAAACTATTTGACTGAACTGGCGGCATGGCAGCAAGTGTTGGTCGTGTTCTTCACCCAGCCTTGTGTTTGCAGTCGACCACCCTCAGGGTGTGATCCTGTGATGCAGGGAAGTGAACGCTGGGACACCTGGTACACCTCTGGAACGCCACAGCCATGTGAGGCATGCCTCTGGTCTGGTATAACTCTGCAGATTCAAATTTGCTCAACACATTTTGAAGGAGTAATTCTAGACCAGGAGATTTTATGCTGGAGGTGAGCACTGTGTATTCCCTGAGCCTTTCTGGAGCTCACATAAACACTGTGTTGTTCCCTGTGTCTGACTGTACAGGCATGTGTTCTTGTCTGAGCTCGATGTCCCTTGAACTGCCACAGCCTGCAACATGCCAGTGAACATGGAGCTGTAGTATAAGAAATGAGCTTTGAACTTCTCCCATTTCTAGCCTGACTGTGTCTGTCAGTCCACAGCAGAGCAATTGTCTGCTCTAACACCTCACCCTATGAGTCTCAGCAGGTTACATTTGCTTATGCTATAGAAAATTACAGCTTTTGGTGTTATGCATCAGAGATTCAAATGGTTTGTCTGCTTAGTGTTGACAAGTGCTTTTCTTAACAATGTTTGATAAGGAATCAGTATTCTCTGCTTTCCTTCTTTTCCCTTTTAGCCAAAGAGCACAAAATACCTTCTCTTTCCTTCTCTGTACATATTTGGGCAAAGTATTACTCATGATTCATTTCGTAGCTGTTTCCAGAAGAACGCTGAGGTGGAGGTAGTGATGCTAATAGGAACTTCCAAAATGTTCTTCAGTGGATCCTGTGACTTAATTTTAACCCCAGAGATTATAATTTTAAATAATTTGTGTTAATCCTGAATCACCTAGTTACAAGTATCCATTTAAGATGTAACTCAGATATATTTGTAATCTGTGAAAGGTGACACCAGGAGTCTAACCATGGTGGGAGCAGGGGATAGTTCATGAAGGGAGTCAGTGATGGCGTGAGGTATGTTCTGGTCCTGCTTGCTGTGTTAAGCTGCAAAAAAAGGAATTTGGAAAATGCTCCACTTCAAGAGTTTGATTTTACAGTAGTGATTTACTGAAGTGTCCATGAGATGCCCCATGGGACTATCCAGATAAAAACTTAACTGCAGGTGACTGGGAGATGCAGGACCCAGACCTCATTATAACCAAGACGTGTCATAGCTAGACGATATATTCTAAATCCCACAGGTGGCATTCTTAGAATGACTGTATTGTATGGCTATCCTGTGTGCAAAATGAGGCTTCTAGCCCCTATAGGTACATAATTTTATGGGACAGTATAGGCTACATAATAAGGAAAGGTTTGCCAGCTTTGCTGTATTTTTCTAGGAAAGCAGCTTTTTGCATTTTGCTGTTGTTATGCTCCTGATGAACGTAGTTATTCCAGAAGTCTGCTATAGTCCCAGCCTTGCATCCAATCAGTTCACATCTCACTAGGGTGAAGTCCCAGGAATAATCCCAGTGTTTTGGATGCATCACTCTTTCAAGCGACACTGTAAAATAAAGGTCATGAAGAGCCTGTGACAAGTTCTCCTAGGTATAGAAGTCAGACATGATGTAGCTGGTCAAGCCTTCTGTTCAATGTGCTGTTCTGCTTTGACTTGTTTAGTTTTCACTTTCTTCTCAAAGAAGCTCCATTTCAAATGAAACTAAATTGGAAGCACCCTGGCAGGGTGACACATCACTGGCCTCAGTGGAACAACAGCAGTGAGTTGCAGAGGTTGTTATATATGAAGCTGACACTGGAGCTCACAGAAGTTTGCTGCTGGTGTGTTCTGGCATTCTGGTGGGGAAAGGCAGTTATGTAAATTTTAAACTAGGTTACTCTGTCTTTAAACTTAATAAAAGACCTGTCTGTAGAAGGCCATGCCATTCAAGAACCAACAGCCAGACTGGATAGAGAATCTCTGCTAAAATACGTTTTTTTTTTAAAAATGATCTTTTGAGAAAATTGTTTGGTCTGTTTAGTGTCTTTAACTGACAAACCGGAGCGGGCTGCACGCAGCCATCTCTAGATGAGTTCTTGAGATCTGTCGTAGCGTACGGCCGATTCTTGAGCGCATGCAAGCTTTGAAATCTGTTGAACTTACCCTTCAAAAAACTCTCACAGGAAGAGTCCCAAAGGATCATTGATACAGCAAAGAGAACCAGACACATTAACAGAAGAGTTTTGTGAATTCGTGAAGGATGTGCTTTAAGATTTCCTGAGCAGTCTGATCTGCTGTGTATTATCCACACATGATTTTGAGATGGTCTGGAGCTGACCCAGGAGTGATATTCCTGGAGCAGTAGTATATTCATTAAAAGCACAGTGATGTGCTTTAAATGCTCATTCCTGTCCCCACTCCCAGGTGTCAGTTGTGGTAGGATAAAAGCTCAGTCAAGCCAGTTAAAGTGATTTCTTTAAAGGCTTGAGCTGTACCATTTGGAGTCTGTCACGATCCGGTATTCGGATATGTGGCCATTTTCATGATCTTGCCAGGACGAAACAAAGATAACACGCTATCAGGTGCACAGGTAGGCACTGGGGCTGGGGTGTGGTCTTACGAGAGATCGGGCAGAACCCCCTTGCTTTCTA